>NW_019091465.1:1193450-1206189 GCF_001949145.1 Acanthaster planci
GTTGCCACTGGGGTGTTAAAAAAAATCATCCCATTTTGGACCAACTTCAGGACCATTCAGTCAATGAATATCGAGAACAGCCGTCATATTCTGTAAGACTCACATCAGTTCAAATGCAAATCAGGGGAGAGATTGTGGAAAGTAAAGAAATCCACAAAACATCGAGCACAGGTGTGGTAACAGTGATTACGACAATGCCACTCTTAGGGGCTTTTGAGAGAGCAAAGGTAATTAACCCATGAGTTCTGTCTCAATGTCTACAATTACACAAGTCTTATGCTCTTTTTCTTCGCAGTAAATTTTTCACAACATGCAAAAACTAGCCAAATGTGAAAGCTAAGGAAGAGTCTCAAATTTTGCCTCCAAAATATTTGAGTTTCACAAACACCAGCAGGTTTTAAAAAGGGGTCAGAGATGGTACTTTAGCCGTTTCCCCCCGGTACAGAAGTCTTTTCCTTGCGGAACTCCCACCCCTCCAAAAAAACCCCGTCCCCTTTCAGACTTGGTGGTGTTCATGACACTCCGTAGTCGCGGGGGCCGAGAATGGGACTTTTTCCAGATCCTCACAGAATGACATGTCAGCGGTTGACGGTGGTTGGTACCTGTTTGGTCAGCTTCATGCTCTGTGCATAGATCACCTCTGCCTGAGCTCTCTCCAGGAAATCCACAAGTTCTGAGCGAGAGCGTCAACGACAAAAAACGAATCAGACTTTGGGACGACAAATCATGATCAAAAATGTGTTGGCCACACTGCCATACCTACAATCACCTTAGCATTTTGCAAGAGCACAAGCATAATAAACCAGCACCTCCAGTCTAACGGAAGACGAAGCTTAGGTTTAAGTGATTTCAAACAAATTATAACGTCCACATATATTTATTGTTCATGCAGTCGATGAACCTTTGTGTTTTTCAATTCACCTTACTTTCAATTTGCGTTTTGCAACATGAAAAGCTGTCCTGGTGTTTTGGGTTTTTATGCTTAATGCCAGTTAATTTCCATATTCATGAGCATAAATGTGATGTCATACTAGGGAGAAAACCTCAATGTTGCATTGATGTATGCAAAACATACAGAAGGATTGATAAATCTGCTCTCCTAGAAAGGGTGTTTAATTGTTTTCAGGCACTGAAAAAGAGTAGAGTGTATGACGTTCCTCAAAATGGATGTCTTAAAAAGCTTCATCGCCAGTCAGGACCTTGACTTTTCAGGAATGAAACTAGAAAACGGCACTTACTCTGCGAAGTCTCTATCTTTTCATAGGCTCGATTCACAGCTGTTGGAAAACAGAAAAAAATACTGAAACGTTAATTTTAACCATTAAAATGTTTATGATTAACTAATACGTTGTTAGTTTAATATTGTGGGTTCTTGACAGATCCCAAATCTTTCACTAGTTTAAAGTAGTGAAGGAACATTTTGGGCCTGATCAGCGAAATCTTGACCCTTGCACAAATTCTGCACTCCATCTCGAGTTGATGTACCTTTGAGTGAAACTGGTTCGTAAGATAATCAACTCAGGAGGGAGTGCAATCAATCTATGCAACAGCCAAGATTGTGTTGAACAGGCATATTGAGAATTGTTTGGGTAGTTGAACAAAATCTGCAAATTGCCAGCGTGGCCAGGATTTATTCTCATGAGTACACACTCTCGAGCTTACGCTCTGAACAACTACTCGGCCTCACGTTCACTCAATTCCAATGAAAAAAGCCTTCACTTTGAATGGGCCCTATACAAACTTTGCACACAACTGTGGGGGTGTGAATCTTCTCTTAATTCTACTTGGCACAGGCTAGCTGTAAGTAATTTTCTAGTAAATGCTAGGCCTATGCCGTAATTTCATAACCCTCAAAGGGCCCAAGGTGAGGGGAGTTCATCACTGCAAATTTTTTTTTTTTTTTTTTTACTTATGCCAAAGGCATGTTCAATCTCCACAATCTCACTCAAAATAATCAGTGTCTAGCTTGTTTTTGAACGTGGCGCAAATTAACTCTAGACTCGGCACATGAATGTGGCAGGGAAAGCGTTCCATATACGGACGCCACTTGACACCTCCTTAAATAAACTCTATGACACTGGTCTAAAAATTTCTGTGTTTTCTCAGTAAACAACTTGGTATTTTCCCTCACAAATTGGAACTTTCTGGACAAGAGTTTGCGTTCTGATGGCTAATACATATAGGTCACTGTAGGCAATAATCACTGGCATCCGTATGTGGAACTCTCTCCTGTGGCAGTATAATACACCATGTTTCCATGTCATTTCAAAATGCTTGAAATTCTGACAATGTCAGTGAAAGACTTTCCAACAATTGAGTCCCGACATTTAACGAGCACGCCCATGTTTACTGGAAAGAGGTTCAGTGAAAGGTACATGTACCATTCGGCACTACTACAAGGTTATCAAGGTCTCAGTTGAATAGGATGTGTCATTCCAAAGAAATGGGGGGGGGGGAAACGGAGCCCAGACCGTCGTGAAGAAATTTTGGTTTACCAACATTCTGAAAGACTACACGCAATAGCCTACCCCGAATCTCTGCAAAGGGGTGCATGTAAGAGCACTCCGAGGTACCCGTTCCATCCATCAAGTGCACGAGCATACTTTCTTGTGACTTCAAGAAGTCTCTTATAATCGGCACCACAAGTTCTTTCATGCGCACTGTTTGTCCGACACCTATTCTTCACCTTTATTTCTTATGCACCTTGCCTATGACGTCACTGATGCACCATCCTAGTACAGCTGGAATTAGTTAGATAAGGCCATGGGAATGAATATCCAGGATTTCTGTCCGCTGCCCGCATACCGCTGAAACAACCGCCCAAGATTTTGTTATTTTCAAAAGAATTATTATTTCAGAAATATTGTTTTTTCCTGTCGGGAATGGTTTAAAATATGGCTGCAAAGTAAATTGGGAGTTCGTAGTGCACCCGTGTACAAATGGCGTGATGCAAGACGGACTGAGAGCTAGTCTACTGTCAAGGTTGGTTCCCTTTGCACAGAAGCGTACTCGCTATCGATGTGCGGTATGTACACCAACTAATGAACAATGAAAAAAAAGCCTCCTGGGTTTTAAAAATTGTCCACATGGAAATCCGGGATGTTCATTCTCCTTGCCTAAGAATTAAAAGACTCAAAACCTGATTTTCAATGGGTCAATCTCATTTCCCAAATAGGCTACTCATCCTTCCAACATGGGCTGCTTAATTTACAATGTATTTCCAGCTTGGCATCGGAAACATGGTCCTCCAAGGAAACCGCAGGGGAGGCCCATATGTAGCCAGGGCACAAGACGTATTGACCAGGAAACAGTCGTTGGTAGCACTCCCAAACATCACGATCAACAAGTCTTGTGTCCAGACCACATAAAGCCTTTTCATGCGTACATCTTGGAGGATGCGCCAGAAACTCTACATGCCCGTATCTGAATGGGAGGAGGCCGTGAAAAGTTTGTGCTGTGCATGTGTCAAGCGAAAACGGTTCCATCTTGACAGTTTTTGAAGTCAGAAATATTATTGATGCCCCAACCGTTTGACGTTGGCATTTACTGAAACCAGGAGGTGGTGATACTATAGGCCTAGAGGTATTTTTGGTGAGTCTTTGGAATTTTGAGAACCGTTTTCACCTTACTACATGTACAGGCGTGGAGCGTTAGTATGACGATCCCGTCCAAAATCGAAAAAGAGGAATAGGTCCTACTACTAAAATTCCACTCAGTGGAGCTAGGCTGTAGGCGACACAAACAATTTCTCGTAAATAATAATTTCTTTTGAATGACACATTCTGTATGCAACCGGATACCGAGCCCTGGGTAACCTCTTACACCATAGGCCTGTGACACCTTCACGAAACATAAAGCTGCTCATATTGGGATTCAATTGTAAACTCTTTCAGCAGTATGGGCATGGCTCAGGCCCTGCATGCCTCCTGGGCCCTGGTCATGTTGGTGGTACTGCCTACGTTGTCTTCCCGGAGGTGCAACTTTCAGCCTCTGTCTGACATCTCCAGACACGAGCCGAGACTCAATCGGCGGCTGCAGGGTTAGTGACTGCCAAAACAGCTTTGCACACGCCCGGTCTTCATCGCTACACCCACTGAAAACGGTTCTTCCGCCTTGCTCGCAAACTGGTTCAGTCACGGTGATGGTGGCTGCCATTTTGGCATAATTATCACGCTTGTTGTTTTTTTTTGTCGTTTCACTCAGTTGTCATGTAGGGCGCCACCAAGGAAGTGCCAGCTCCAACGTCGCGACGTTTCATGATGGTTGTTTTGGAGATGGGCTACGGCTACGTCTATTACAGCCGTATTATTTCCAGTGGGCAAAGACAGACCCGGCACTAGAACATAATATAAAATCAGTGCTCTGGAATATGTGGCAATCACATATTCCAGAGCACTGATTTATCACATATCCCAGAGCACTGATTTATATTATATACTTGTCAACATTCTGATCACGGTGCTACGCAGCCCTTCCATATTTTTTATTAGGCAACAGATTTGCATCCGCCCCCATGTCCAAAATACTTGACTGCGGCTTGAAATTACGCACAACTCCATGAGGAAGACTCATCTTTTACAGGGTCTAATTTCAGCGTATCTTTAGTTGTCGATACAAAAAAAAAAACTGAAGTGAAATTTAAAGATACAAGAGGTGAAAGATCACGCAAAACGAGCGAAAAGGTAACAGTGGACCTGCAGCAGGCACAATTGCCCCAGAGTACTCAAGCCAGTGGCCGTGGCCGAGTAGTGTACTGAACTCGCACCAGCAGGATGCATCGATTGCATGGATGATCGATTAAGTCCACGGGAACGTAGGCCGTGTGCAAATCACTTGGCTGCGACCTGAAACTACGTATAAGTCGACGGTATAGTGGGCACAGCCATTTTCCATAAGTCGTGTAATTTCAAGCCACAGCCGAGTAATTCGGACACGGCCTTACAAACTGGCGTTTGTTCATGTGAATAGAGGGCGCTCTCCATCTTTTCCGAGGGCGTTTTGGAGGATGGGCCATAAAAATTTATTAGCCATTTTATGACACTGAAATTACCACTGAAAATTACAGAGTTTAACCAGGAAATACTACAGAGGGGAAGGGACTGTGTTTTCCTTCGTAGGTGCCTTGCAAGCTCGGTCCAGTGATTAGGTATGATGTTAACATCTATGCGAAAGGATTTGAATCTGGACGAATGATGGGTCTATGTGTTCCCGTAGGAAATGGATGTTTCATTTTTGCACAGGCGCACATGGACGTTGGTACATGGTGGTTGTGGCACTCCCAAAATGGCGGATTTCCTGGACTGATTGCCCAAAGGCTGGCTGCGTTGATGACAACAGCCAACATCACTGTGTTTGCACTGAACATCTAGTTCCAACAATAAAGACGTTACATGCGATAGCAAATCAACCATAGTTGCAGTACATGCAAATCCCAGGGCAGCACACCACGCTGTTTATTTGTTCGATTGTTTCCATCTGCTTGCTTTTCCCAAAGCACCATCATGACCCCTAAAAAATAAAGAAAAAAAAGAAAAAAGTCGTTTGGTGAAACCAACAACAATATGGGCCCTGTGTATAATGGCATGAACCGTTTATCTATACTCACTACCCACGGTCAAGTAACAATACTGAGAGTACTGCACAACACAAACTTTCAGTTAAAAACCCCAAACATACCTGTACTCAAAATGAAGATCAAGACCCCCCCCCCAAGATACCAGTAACAGTACAAGGCAATCCAAAGGGCCATGTGCCCAATACCCTGAGGAGTAGAAAGGGGTATAGATTTCGGGGGATTTTCTGTCCTCATTAAAAAACAAATCACGTTCTTTGATAAGTTTGAGTGTTAGTAAACTTTCAATATATATTTGCTAGAAATGGAAATACCGAAGGGCTTAGAGGGCGTGGTCTTAAAAAAAAGTATACAGTCTGAAGCTGTAGGGGGTACCAGAAACGTACAGTTCAGTTCCTCTTCATTTTCTGTGTATACACAACGTCACTTGTTTCTTTTAAACACTTTTGCCCCTATTCAGTTTGTTTTGTCATATCTTATCAGTGAAGCCCACTTTATTTGCGTCTATACCCATCCATTTATTTTAGTTTCCAGTGCAGTTTACTTTTTCCTGTCCGTATTTAAGTTGTATCATAAACATCACTAATGGAAGGCAGTTCTTTGAAAAACTGTTTTATTTTGTGGCTTTGATAATTTTGTTGGCAGTTTCAATGGTCCTGTGCATGATGGAGATAAAATTTCATGTCAATAGTCCCAAAGCTCACACATGAATCTGTTGCAAAAACAACCCCCAAACCAAACTTCCGTTTACACGAACAATCCCACGGATCTCCCTGTGACTGACTCTTTCCGTTTCTTCCAATTTCTGAAGAATCGCCCATTTTTGCCCCCGCCCCGCTCTCTACAGTTTCTCCACCTTGAAACCCACTCGGTGGACAATATCGGCACAACACTGCGGTTTGGATTCCCCACCCTAACAGAGAAAAATATCACTCCCGCGCGCGCGCGGGTAGTACCCCCATCATCGAAGAAATTTAATCCCCTGAGTGCCAACGATGAGGTATGCATTGCGCTACACTCGTCAATTGAATACAATCGCGCCCAGTGGAACGGGGGTTCGTTTTAAAAACCCACTTTGCCTGTCAATACATCCCATTGAATAAAAGGAAAAAAATAAATATATATATCCCACTTCAAGAACCAAACAAAAGTCCAGCGAATGCCGCCTGCCTTCTATCGGGTGGCCGTGTTTCTTAACCACGGCTGACCTTTCCAGCTACCGTGGGGGAGGCAAGGCGCCGGGCCGGTACGGTTCACATTCGGTGGGATTTCATTGTGCCGAGCCGCGCCACTCGCAGTTAACGACCCCCCCTCCCCATTGACAATGCCTTTGATCATCGTACATGTACATCCGCTGCTAGGGAGATGTCGGGCGTCAAGAGTGTGTGGGAGTAGTGCTGATGCATGACGGTAAGCGGAACTAATCTATGAAAACTCTGATTTATCGACACCAGAGTGCCATTAATACGTCTCGAACAAAACAGCACTCCCCTAATTTTCGGTTTCAAGTAAAATGAAAATGAAAATTGCTGCAAATGCCCTCAAAGTATGGGTGTTTTGCCAAATTTGCGTGACATTACGGAATTTTGGGGGGAGGATTTGAAGTTTGATTTTATTTTCATTTGTAACTACTATGTACAATTGTAATGAAAACAAATTAAATACGAAATGATGGCGACATATTATCCAGGATTTTTTCAAGTAAAATGTAGTGAACAATTATTCTGATTGCACATTAGTTTGAAAAGGTTTGCTGGGCAAACCTAGAATATTCAGGGCATGCACCCAAATTTTAATTCTGTAATTACATACACCATTTCAAAATTACCGGGTCTGTACTGTTTGTAAACCAGATTAGTTAGAGGTTTTGTACTCGATCACGGACCCCTTATCCACTTCCCTTTTCATACACATCCAGTTTCTCCAAATCCCGCAAAGTTACTTTTTTTTTCCAGTGTCACTGTTTTGAAGCTGAGGCTGAAGCCCACATGGGGGGGGGCTGTCAACATGTCCACCTTTTTACCACAGCAGGATGTTGCATAAACAACACTCTTATTAACGAGGTTCGACTGCGCCCGTTCTGACCTTTAATGACCATTAAATCTAATACACTTGGCAACAAACCTTTAACCTGACGCTGATGATTGCTGGTATTTAGAAATGTAGACGATAATTGTTCCATGCTAAAAACAGCAGCGACAACTTGATAACATTTGGCCGACGCGGATAATGAACTATCAAAAAACGCCCCCAATCGATTGGACAAACACTTGAAACAGGGTTCTCCCCCAAAGCGACAAATCTCATCTAAGCTTGTCATGGATACTCCAGTCCCCCCCCTGTCCAACTGACACGCGAGTACGGTCCACTGGTCGTGGACGTTCAGTCTTGTGGGTGGCACGCGGCCGCGGGGAGACAGAAGCATACCCGCGCGCGCCTTCCAAGAAGGCACATTAAAAATCGCGTTTCAAGAGACCGCCCTGCTGATGAATAGGGCGTGCTGGGGAGCCGACAGTGATGGGATTTGGTAGGGGGTGGGGATCATCAAAAGCCGCCAAGACAGCCTGTGACGCGTGACTTCCATATTAAGCCCAAACTTGTCATCGACACGCGCGATGTTCAAACAATACAACAAATCGATGGAAAGCTAAAAGTTAGTCAAACCTCGTTACTAAGAGGTCCTCGGGGCTAATTAACTTGTTATAACAGGAACCTTGTATTATTAGGAAGGAAAACAATGGAAAACAAAGGATCGAGACCAAACTTTCCTTGTTCTAAGCAGAAATCTGTATTTGTGGTGCTCTTGTTAACGAGGTTTAACTGTGCAAAATTCGCACTGTGAGTTAACCATGTATTCTGGAGTTCTGAACATCTCCAGAAAAAAGACAGTTTTTTGAAACAATCGACAGCTCATTAAACCAGGCAACTGACATTGATGCTGGTTCTATGAGGCCTCACGGTGCTTCGTTTGCCCTTTCTTGAGTTCTATATTTAACACCCCCCTCAACTTCATGAGCTGTAACTAGTGGCATTGACCGACTGGATTCACTGATTATGCAATAGATTGACTTATTACGATATCTAACCAATCATTCCACAGATTAACCAGCGACCAATTGACTAATAACAAGCCAACAATAAAAACCCATTATGTAAACTTGGGTTTAAAACTGTCCAACAACTTGACAAAACGCACACGTTAGATCCACCCTTTACTTGAATGAGCATTTTCTTTATTATCACAATGCACCCTACCAATCTGAAGCAATCAGATAAATGTGTTGGCAGAACCTTCTGAATACTTTTTCCTGACTCGATTAACACATTCTCATTTCATTACAGAGCCACTGAAGTTTTTTCTCATAGTATTTGCTTCTTACTTCAATTTAAAACTGACAAACAGTCGATCTCGAAAAATCAATCACATGTACTCAGGTATTTTTTGTTTACAGTTGGGTAACCTTTAACAAAAGGAAATCTACAGGCATTTACATTTGGCGAGGTCACGTGAAACTGGGATCATCTGACAAGTGGGCAATTTGCCACGGCAAAAACTAACAGGTGCACAAACTTCACGTGCATTTTTTTTACAACCGCATTAAACCGGCAGAAGTCGGCATTAAAATAAAATGGGTCTTAACGGCCATGACCTGTTGAGCCGCTGAATATCATGTCTCTCCTTCAAGCAAAAAATTCCACAATGACACAACAGAACACTTCAGTATGCCATTCGTATCACACGCATAAAAAAATTACCAGACCTAGAAAATAGACAGGAACAAAAGCACACAAACTTGTATAGACTCTTCAAAATAGGAGCGGGAAAAGTACGTTTAATTTTTTTGTCGACTTTAAAGTAGCTTTTTGATGTCACAAAAGTAGAAATGGTTTGGAGTTGCTGGTCGTCTGGCTTCTTTTTTCCCGCTAAGTTGAACATATATTTTAACAAATCACAATAACAAATAAAATGTCCTCTTACAAATAATTCACGCTTAAATGTACAATCGTTTTGAAGAGGGAAACATCTTTTTTCGGATCCTCTGAGGTTCTTACCACAAATGGGACAAACAATTTACAGAAAAGGACTTGTTTTGTTCAGTGTTATTTACATCATTAAAATGCTATATACATGTAGTTGGAGATCTACACCTCTAAGAACTTGGCCTGTGTCAACATTTTGATGTGGAATGACATAAACTATTTGGGGAAAATTCATTCAGCGCAGGATCATCAACAAATGATTTCCTTTTGTCATGTACTGTTGCCATGGGAACTAAAAGTACAAAGTAATGTAATAAAACTAATACGGGAAGGGGAGGTTGAGCCAGTCAGAAATGACTCTTCCAAACAAAAAACGTATTCCACTTACTGCAGAATTTAAATAATATGTAACCCTGCCCTCCAATAAGACAGTCAACCTTTTCCGGGGTTTAACAGTAACACTATTCCTGAATCCTTTTTAAAGTTTTGAGAAAATGTCTGAAACAACACGGGCAATTCACAATACAGTGCTCCAACAAGAAATTGACACAGAGAGGCCATTTGTTAAGTTTGCGGTGGATAAAATCATGGCAGCCTTGTGATGCGACTTGCATCATTGGAACGTGTGCCAGTAAGGAACTTGGGAAATTTAATGGATTGGGTCATTCAATGCAATACAAAAAGAAATGATAAGTTACATTTGCTCAGTCGAAAACTGATTACAAATCTTCTTAACAAATATCAGGAATGATTCCAATTCCCCCCACGGCCAGCAAGTAGAATTTGTCAACCATTTCCCACAAAGCACTGCCAAAACTGGCCTTCCCATGGCAACCTCTGGGAGTCGCACTGTACTGCAAATTGCCCGTAGGAGGCAGAAAAAGTAAACCTCTGATTGAAGGGGGGAGGGGCGGGGGGATGTCAGGATTTCAGAATGCAAGCTTCTTCATGAGGAGGTAGACGTGCATGTCTTGCTCCACGCCGTGTAGGTTATTAGCGTCCCCCTGTAATCTCATCAACAGCCCTCCGTACGAGATGTAGGCAGACCTGATGCACACATGAAAAGGGAAAAAAACCATTAAGTCAAGTTGCATTTTTTTTCTTAAGAAGTAAACTAGTTCCTCCCTCAGCCTACGAAACAAAACCTGTGTTAACACGTACGCACATAAAAAGCCGCTCGGGTTCTCTTTGAATAGCCCTTCTGCCACTTTTAATACAAAGTTCCACGGCCAATTAGTCAAGGCTGAGCTATTAAGATGAGCAGCGCAGCAGTGAGCAGCACAGTTTCCTTTTCAAACACAAAATGGATGGCTCTGTCCAGTGAAGCATGCGGGTACCGTCCTTGGGCAGTGTGAAGTTAGTTTGATGTTGTGTGAAGCCATGGGACCTAGGTGTCAATAGACCAAAAACAAAACCCAGTCAATCTTGCAGATGGTCCGGTTTCTAGATGCACTGGGGACTTAAAATCAAAGGTTCTCTCGCTCCCACAAACATTCTTGACTTAACGCTGGGAACCTGTAAACAGATGGTCCTCCAATTTCCCAATCAACTTCAAATTCATATGTAAAGCTACTTTGCCCATGTTTAGTAACCTTGGTGACTATGTTTAAACCATGTCAAAATACAGCCTGTTACATGTACATGTAAATAACCGAATGCCTCAAAGCCTTCGGACAACTGCAAGGGCAAGTGAAACCATACAAAATCCCAGATTTGACTTTAAAATGTGTTCTAATCGTCTCAAATATACCTCTTGGAAAAAAATATGGGGGTAAAGAATATTTATCTTTGCGGTTCGCTTGACATTTTGGAAGCATGCATCTTACTAAGAATGTACATGTACAGTGAACAGCCTTGCAACCTCATGAGGCCTAGAAGGGCTGGCCTGGCCAAGCAACATAAATTCTGTGCATTTGCAAATTACACAGACAAATGCAAGCAACATCTTCTGACTCTCAAATATATTGCCCCGTTTGCAAAAATTCCCCCCCCCCAAAAAAAAAATTCACTGCTCCAAGTGGTGTTTGCTTAAGTCGAAAGTCCCGGGTAATGGTTTGGAGACTGAACAGTGAACACTTCACAGACAACTGCCTCTCCGTCAGACAAAAAAACAACCAAAAAAAAAAAACAACTCCAGCTGGCAAAGTTACTGCCGTCACCCCTACATGTGGATAATGCAGAATGGCTTTGTAAAGTACCAGTATTAGTCATCAGACAGTCCTGCCTTCCTCTCGTCCCGACCCCCCCCCAACATGTCCAGGCAGAACTTGGCCTGAAACTCTGTATTCTGTGGACAATGACCCCGATGGGCAAGTTGGCACATGTGCAAGTGGGCATAACTTATGGTGCCAAAATACGGTAGGGTCAGTTACCAGCAGAAAATGATCAATACAAGTAGGCTGTCCTTATCCATGCACATGATTCATTGCGGGCAGTTTGCCAATGACGTATATGTGTACATGTGTCCCTTGTACGTATGTCTGCCATGAAATGTCACTGTAAGTTCAGCATTTTCTTTCAGTGCTACAAAACCTCGCTCACTCCCGCTTGTACTGTGCAAAAGACAAAAAAGGTGTGTTTGATTTCTGGCGTCTTCAGAATTTGACCTCTGTGGGAGTGGCGGACTCGGGGTCCAAGAGTCAAAAAAAAAGAAAAAGAAAAACGAATACCGCCTCCATAATTTCCAACTTGACACATTGAAGGATAAATATATCAAATTTAAAAGCTGGGCTAATTGCCAGCGAGTGTAAATATTTACTGACAACATCTGACAAAAAAGTGCTGACATTATTTTTGATTCACTGACGTTACACTGCCATTTAAAGTTGAATTTCTCAGTCAAATTTAGCCAAAAAAAAATGCACCGCTGTCTCAAGATTCTTGTCTACATGTACATTTCTGATGCTTATATGTAATTGAATTTTCCAATGTTTACTGGAATGTTCCATTGCTGACAATTCAGAGACAATGTTGGGGCAAAGGGCCAAACGTGTATCTGTGATTCCCTGTCTCTGCTAGTTCTTCATGCCTAACCAAACAGAAGCGGATGCACGAATTTTTTTCCAGGGGGGTTTCAGGCAGAGATTTTTTATAATGTTTCATTTTTGGCAGACAAGTAGAAGGATGATGAAATTCATCAAATTTTTGTTAGAGTGTGTGCAAGTTTGTTTCTGCATTCAATTGGGG
>NW_019091465.1:1206775-1229520 GCF_001949145.1 Acanthaster planci
CTGTCAAACATGCTCTAGCTCAGCAAGAAATCTGTCCAGTATTCTGAAGAGCACACGGTGACAGTCGAGTCCTCCCCTGATTTCTCTCACAAAACTTTTCACGAGACCAGTCGCAAGTACATGTGCACGTACATTTAATGGAAGGAGAGTTTTGAGGTGTGCTCAGAAGCTTTGATTCGACTGATTTGACCTTTAGTTCAAACCCGGAGCCCTGTCGTAGGCTGAACAGGGCAAGAAGGGCAACAGCGTGCTACAGTTTCACAGAAACGGGCAATAATCTCTCCACAGAGTGGGCAAAATTGAACCCGCTGGGAGAGAGAACATCTCAAAAATGTAACATCCCATATTTTTCCACTTTTGTGTCTTTTTCAGAGTCTTTCAAGCAACAGAGAATTGTTAAAGTGACGTTAAAGAAAATATTAACCTCCCCCCCCCAAAAAAGGCCCATAGAAAAGTCTGAAGATGCATGGCCTGTACTCTGAATCTGTGATTGAACAACTACAAAAAGGGTTACTGACTGCTTTTCCTCAATTCTTCACAAATCAACAATCCAGTCCCCTTTTTTTATGCGGACAAATTAAATTCTAGATGTACAGCAATAGCCAGGCCCATTACAAAGAGCCCCTTGTGAGGGGCCAGTTTCCCAAGATCAGACCACTGAGGTAACCCGGCCCAACAAGCCAACAAGTTGAGACACGTTGGTCCTCCAGCACAGACAATTGGAAAGCCTGCCAGGCAACTCTGGTGCCTCTCTGCCAGCCAAGTGGGTGTTATGGCTTGGTAGCCTCACCCATCAAAAGGAGGGATACAGGGTTCCTCACTCAGTGCACATTTCAGTGACTACACGTACCTAAGCTAATAGGACACAAATGACTAAACTTCAATTCTGTGTCCAACCTACGCCTACATGTACATCACACATGATCCAGCCACAAAAGAAAGACTGCAAATGTGTTCCGGCTTGCTGACAGTCCTATAATCCAGTGACAAACACCTGTTATCACACTACTAGTGGTCTGTGTGTGTTTTAAGGTCAAGTGCAACACCCATGTAACCTGAGACCGTCAACAAAAAATAAGATATGGTTTTATGATCACTGCATATTCAAAGTGGGGAAAGACAAACAGAAAACAGACAACAAAAGGTTATTGCTGATATTAAATGATAATAGCCAACAATAAATTATGATGGACTGAATGCCACCAGCACATATATGGGAAGTGACTCATAAAAGAAAAAAAACCACGCTAAATTTAGAACTCTGTATTTAACAGATTTCGAAGCTGCGTGTATGAGCCATGTTAATTTTCCAACGGTCCACAAAGACTACATGTACATGAATTACATTCACTTAAACTCGATGGAAGTTTTCCAAAGTTACATGTACGGAAAAGTTCACAGACATATTTTTCCCCCCCCCCCAAAAAAAGAAAGCAAAGTAAAACTCAGGAAAACTTCGAAATTGTGTTAGACAATATGCAAGAAATCTTTAAAAAGGAATGAACTCCATCAGTAAAAACTTGCAGTGTGTGAAATGTTACTGGTGAGTGTATGAAATTGTGTGCCATCGTTGGAGAAAAGTAAACCTCTAAGCGTAGTAACAACTCCCAGAAATGCGATGGGGAATTTCTAGATTGTAACTGCGACTTCATTTTGTCCAACATGAAACAGTGCACATTTTAGCAATTAGTGGAGTCACCTTCAATGCACAGTACATGACACCTACTTTCTCAGTTTGTAAAGTCTAGTGAAAAACATCACTACCAGTAATAAGGAAAATTATGGACACATCTGCTTCTACTTTGCAAAAATTAAACAGACTTTACAAACAGGATTAATGTGTACATGTACACTGTACCATGTCCATTGCACGTTGTACATGTACACGTACTGTTAAAGGCCAATTACACTGTTATCAACAAACAACTACAATGCGCGGTATGTACATGTACGTAAGTCACACAATATCAGAACTAAAGAAATCAGAGCCAAATTTCCCTTTGTACATTTCCAAACCACACCATCCCTACACTTGGTGCATGCATGCCAGAGGCCCAAGAAACGGGTATTCCCCTGCATTCTATTGTGCTAGGCATGGCATTGCACAATCACCATCTGTTTGGGTGATTAACCTTTGGAACAAATGCCAGCATGGCAACATGTGGAGGCCCTTTATCAAGCCCAGCAATGCCAACTGACTATTAAACGGGAACTTGGTAGTCAAATTAATCATAGTGTACCCTGTTTCCACACCTGCTTGGAGCAATTACTGTTGCATTAATTCCAATGTGCATTTAATGTGCATATGTTTCAGGCTCACATGTCATGTATCCTTGCTAGCATGTAATCCATATCTAGATGTCCAAGAGCAAACGCAGACTGTCGCGACCATCAAATTCATGGGTAAAACT
The DNA here is from genome assembly GCF_001949145.1 of Acanthaster planci. The sequence goes on from NW_019091465.1 coordinate 1,209,187, forward strand.
CAAGGCTTCATGAGCGCACAGTACTTGCACGTACACGGGGCATTCAGTGCGCCGTGGCAATTAATGTACTGCCCCACCCTGGCCAAAACAGCAATATGATACATGTAATTGGTGAATGAGAATGACATATGTGGGACTTTACACATACACGAAGTCATTCGGTACGAGTACAGCACGGTTGTCACGTCGGAAAATGGAAAAAAAAAATCAGACACCCTTTATGGAAGCTGTTTTGGTTAAATATCCCAACCTGCTGTACATTTATATGTGCAGCAATGGAAAACTGCACAATAGATTTGCCAGGTTTGAAGATGGGATTAATGTGAATAAATTGCCAACGACCAGACAGCCCCACCTTCATGGAAATTCTTGTCTGGATTGTTTAGAGGGGCCTGGGGTTACACTGATACAAGCACTGACAATTCCAGTTCAACCATCTGTTGTAGGAACTTATCTCTGTACGATTTTTAAAAAATCTTGAAATAACTTCGCCGAACTTTGATACTTCTTTATGAGCTTGCCTGGTTTCTTTGTCAAGGATGGGATTACTTTGTTATACAATTATGACAAGTTTGTATGATAAAGCTGCAAAACAAAGAGCTGATGTAAAAAAAATCTGTAAAGCAGCATACAAGGATTTCCTTTGGGTTACAAATTCTCTTCCGATCTTTGCTGAACACAAATGGTCCGCTAGCACAAGTAGTTTTGCTTGTTTTGTTTTTTTTCTAAACCATGGCACAGTCAGCATGCAGATTTCTGATGCACACTGAAAGTATAAGGTGAAGCCGAAATGTCTTTGGGTGAGTCATGGTTAGTAAGAGAGAGAGACCTCGTTTAGTCATCGGCTCTTATGCACTGCGACAAGGACTCAGTCATGACAGTTTATTAACATTCCTCTGTCATTTTCATGGGGGGGTACAAAAAAGGAAAGGTGCATACACTGCAGGAGAAAAACAAAAAAAAAAAAAACTGACTGCAAGTGTAGGCCTAATTGATTCCTATGAAATGACCGTGTTGTTTTTATGACAGCTTTACTCCCTGGTATTCACTGTGTGCAACTTAAACGCATCCCAATGTTGAACTTTATAAAAGGCCCCCCCCCAACAATTCTTGACGAACACAAAAATAAATGTCAAAATCTGACAAAGAAACCTAACCGTTCTACATGTACGTAACCAGCAAATGTCAGTGTGTTTAAAGTTTGATTTACGTTGCACTGGTTTGACAAATTGAAGCGGACGCTGTTACTGTCCAAATCCTTTCTTCAAGAGGATGTTAACTGCTGTTCCTCTCCACTTTGCACTTTGAGCCAAAATGCCACGGCCTCCTAGCAGCACAAGAAGTATTCCGAGCATCAATATTTCTTTGGTCAAATGAAATCGGACATTTAACGCACGGAACATCATGTTTTACTTGTTTCAACGAACAAAACTGCAGTCCCCACTGGCCCCACACATACATGTTCAGTGGATGTCATACATCATACACGTGAGGGGAACGTGGACCGTACTCTATAAATGCTCAATGTTTTCTTGTCACCGTTGTGGGCTTTCACAGGAACACTCAAGGCATTGTTTGGGATTTATGGGCACAATCAGACGTCCCCCCTCACCCATCCCTCCCCAGTAAGTCAACTTGCGTGGGGTCCGCGCATGCATTCCAGTTCTCGGAAGTCGTGAAAGCCAGTCGGGCCTGGTTAATAATGTGTACAACATATTGACTTGTAATGAATGTCTACATGCTTGACAGTGTTCAGGATTTGTTCATTACTCGGCCACAAAAACCGCACTTAAGGAGAGGAGAACAACATCCAGACGAATGAAGCGTTGCAAGCACATACGGTAATATTCCAGTGGGGGGGGGGGAAATATATATGTACTGGTTGTGGGAAAAAAATCAAATTAGTCGTCACAATATACCAGTATAAAACTACACCCATTACAGCTTACGCTGTTTCACATGTACACACAAACATATTGTACATGTACATGTACTTGTATACACAAACATACTGTACATGTACATGTACATGTACATGTAAGCACAAACATAATACATGTACATGTACTTGTGCACACAAACATACCACATGTACATGTCCATGTACATGTTCATGTCCATGTGCATACATGTACAATAGTACAAGCAAACAACATGCGATATCATGTACACAGAGACAATGAGTGGCTCTCAATTTAATTGACTATCTGAATGTACTAAACTACGTGTACAGGTGCCCAGCATTACTCAGTGCACAATCTGCTGTGTGTACCTTCATGTGCATGTATGGGTAACTTTAGAGAAATATGACTAGATCTTGTCACTTTGTGATGACTCAAAGCCGTAAACCATAAGGAGGTAATGTTGATTTGCTTTCCTAAAATAGCGCACTGAAATTTGTGACCAGACTGCTGTGACGACCGTCTAGACAACACAGCCATGGGTACACGTCGCTTGTTATAATATTTCAACAATTCTGGATGTGTTTTTTTTTTTTTTTTGCAGACATTATCATTAGTTAAAAGAACTTGGGGTTAAAATGGCGGTTGGTTATGAACATGTTGGGTTACCGGTGAAGGGATGACTGGGACCGTCCCATAGTGGCTTTGCGGGTAGCCAGTTGGTTGGTATACGGTGACGGACAACCAGCTAACCACACTGCCACGACAGAGCGGCCAAAGTTGACGGGAGTCCGCCGTTAGTTTGAGAAACAACTCAGAGAGTTGGTTAATACGTCCAAGTGAGATACTGATGGTGGTGTTATAAAGTGTGACAAAATGTGTAACTTAGAGGCATGCACTAGAAGCCAGGGTCTACACTGTAAAGCAAGGACACATACCTACCGGCACATGTGCATGTGGGTACCACATGACATCTAAATTAAGATCGGGTCTTTCCATATTTTTAACACCAATGTTTGGTCCGTTTGTTGAGAAAAACAGTCTGCTTAAAACATCAAAAATAATACTACATACCGTACATGTACGCTATACATGTACATAAAAGGTCTATATGTATGATAACATTCTTCTAACAACTTAATGATTATCCAAAAAATTTTGCAACAGAACAAAATGTCGCAGTTTATAGGAAAGAAGCAATTGAATAGGTTGAATAGACAACATTGTAAACTTGTTACAGCTGAGCAAGTCCCTCTGGAGAGAAAAAAAAAGGAAAAAAGGAAGATCACCTCATTGGAGGCATTAATATGCTGTCCGAAAACCTCAGGATTAAAGAAATGAGGACAGCTTCAAGGTGATAATGGAGCACAACAGGGGCTGGCATGTACACTGTAAACAGTGGTCAGATATGGTGATGGTTGAAAATACATGTAGGCACCTGCACTCCCGCCCGTGTGAATTGTCCAGGAACCTTCGGATGTTAGAGATTGGTTTACATGTGGTATGACGCAAACGCAAGTGCGACTTCATGCCATCGAGGTACATTTTCTTCGTGTCGCAGAGTGCTCCTTTAACCTGCTAGGTTCATCCAGAGTTTAACCACCTCGCAGAGGCGCATCTGCGAGTAAAGCCGGGAGGCTGGAGCACAAAAAGTGTGTGCAAGATACACCGTCTACCTGTCTGTGTCTTTTGTTTGAGAAATGGAGAAACTCGAGGAGCATGCTGGATGGATGAGAACCCCTGGTGAGGATATACGTACGTGTTGCAGGAATTGAGATTTGCAGGAGAGCCCAGCGGACAGCAAACCGCGCGGGGAGTTTGCTCATCTCCTTAATGCAGGAGTACATGTGGAGTGCGAAGCATGAATCACGGACGAGATTCATCTAGATGAATCACTGCTTCATAAAGGCATCCCACACGGACATGTAGCTGTACTGTGTGGCTCCCCGGATACGCGTACACGAATGCTTATGATGCAGCAGCTGAACCTGGAGTTAAGAGCTGTGTGAAGCAAGGAACCGTTTATGCCGTAAGTCCTTCCAAAACACACAAACAGGTACATATACTGTTGGTTTCGTACGCACTGCAGCTACCAGGAAATGTACATAGACTAAAAGTAGAAGATCCTTCTTGAATTCATGTACACGTAATGTACAATGTACAGCTTCAGGCACAGTGCTGATGTCTTCGTTAGTCAGCTTGTTAGTCAACTCCCTCGGTAGTCCTTTAAAAGAATTATTTCAGAATGCTAAATCACCTGGAAGCTGTTTCATCCTTAAAAGTAAAACCAAATATCATATTCAAACATTAGAATTTGAGTGTAGGCTGCTCCTATGTGGACATTTTATGCAGGCTCTAGCAATACAATGGTCAATAAACACAGCAAGAGGCAAATATCTTTTTCATTAACAGAGTAACAAAACTCAAAACGACCCCCCCCAAATGAAAAGAGATGGCCATATTCTAGATTGAAAGTAGGATGACGAATGGCAAATGTTCAACTCGGAGGAACCAATGAAATGCTCCTTTAAGGCTGGGGTTCAGCTACAGTTCAGCCACCTGACTGCCTCATGTACGCACATCTTCTAGCACACCTACATGTATGAATCATACCCTCTGCAAAGGTGGCATCAATGTTGCAATTTCTCTGACAGGAGATAAAGAGGCAGACGGGCCACAGAAAGGCGAAGCAGGATTTGGGACGGGGGAGGGAGGGGGGAAGAGGGATTAGGGGAAAGCAGGCAAGTAGGAGGTAGGGCTCGGTGTAGGAGGGTTGTGTGGGCTACTAAAGGGAGATCGGCTGAGGGGTAAGACAGGGGAATTGAGCTGGCTGGGACAAAAATGGTGCCTAGAGAAAAAACAAACGTGTTCTGTGCATGCAGCAAGGGAAATCATAAAACGTTTCAGGTACAGATGACTGCATGCCATGTACAGTACACGTACATGGCTGGTACAGGGTTGTGAGTGAAGAAAAGGGTGAGAAAAGGGGTGACGGACTGGCTTGCAGATATGGTGACAACAGGTTGGAAAGACATGATTGAGGGACGTGACTGACGGGAATAAAATGTATGACTACTGTGCATCTCATCACTGACCAAAAATGAATGAGTTTTTTTGGACTAATGGATTTCATTCTGCAAGTGTGCCGTAAGTTCAACAACAACAACCCGTCAAATCCATCAAATCCCCGGGTGTGCGTACATGTACATGTACTATGCAAGCAGAACAGGGATTGAATGTGAGCCAAAAAGCATCCTGGGACTACCGTACATGTACCGTAAATGTATGAGGATGCTGTTGAAGAGTTTCAAGAGAGGAATTTATCTCTGAAGTTCTGAATACTCTCTGTTTAAATGCAACCTGTTGAGACACTCTGGTAATGGTCAAACAATGGTGCAGCAAGCAACCTTCAAGTCGGAAGATCAAATGCATATATCTGGATCAGATATCACTGGAGGAGGACTCTGATTTTTTTTTTTTTTTAAAGGTAGATTGATTTTTATTTGGAGGTAAATTCTTCTTTGGGTACAAGTTCGTGTCACACATTATCATGGTTCTGGACAAGTACATGTATGGCTCCCCAAATAGAAATTCACTGAGAGAAAGAAAATTGGAAGAAAAATGGAAACAAATCACAAGATTAACCACAGGCTGGCAAATCTTGAATGCTTAATTAAAAAAGGCGATCAAATAGAAACTTTAGAAGGGAACTACGCAACTACTTCTTTGTGACACAGGTCACGCTGACATACACAGTCCACGCCCAGAACCATCTGAACCCACCAGATAGTATCATCGCGGTTTACATGTATAAACCATCATTTGGGGCAAACCAAAAAAACAGGAAATGACAACCTAGTTAACACCCTGGAGACAGCAAGTGCACTTTTGCTTTTACCCTTCGCTTTTTTGTCAACAGGATGTGACAATCTGGCCCCAATTTTTTTCCACGGGCATCACCACTGGATTCGAGAGCTCACCGACCGTATTCGACGGGAAGCCATTTTTTATCTTGTTTCCTGAATCTATCCTATTCAATGCAATCGGATAAATGAAGTTGTGCCAGACTATTTTGGGTTCCAAACCTCTTTTTCTGTTTCTTTTCAAAATGTGGTTTACCACATTTACCGGCATATATACATGTAACTGATCACAAATTTAAATTATTCCAAACATAAAGTGGCACTAATTTGTAAGAACTTTTATTTCGTGCTGTTCTGTTTAATCTCAAGTCCCCCAAATAAAAAGTTTTTAAACCTTATCTTCATCAAGATGGCCAACACGTGAATACAGTCTGTTCAATTTTTGTGGGGGTTTCAGTGATTCTATGGACAGTCAGAGTTTAGTTTGCAAGGCCCTGGATTTACACTGTAAAGTGAATAGAGCGGATGACTCGATTTGGACGAGAGAAAAGTTCCTGTGAGGGGCAGTGCATGTACCTACATGCACTACGGTTAAAAGATGAGAACAGGAATATTGGAAGAAAGTTAACAAATTTAAGGTGGCAAACAACTTAAAAAATAACCTTTTTTCACTGGGAAGCTGATCTGGGTCAAGAAAGGGAAAAACCCACGATAAACAAGCAAACCGAAAAATACTCCATAATTCAAATATGAGGATATTAAGGAAATAACAAAGAGAGAGACAACGAATGAAATATGCAACTTACGAGAAAAAAAGCACCTTTATCCATGGAGCAGTGAGTATCATTAATGACGTCAGTGTCAAGTGTTATCTTGAATGCCCAGTAATCCTCATGTGTAACGATTGAAGTAAAATGTCTTTGCCTTCCTCAAATCTGATCAATACATGTACCTGAGGTGGCAGAGGGGCAACAGTGACTGTAAGCGTCGACTTTCCAGATGGTAGAGGGAGCGGACTGCCAGCCTAATGAATTTCAAAAGAGTTGCCGGCAATAAAATGATGGTTATCAGCAATGGGCAGGACAGTCAGAGACCTCTTGGCCAGCCACTGATCCGTTTCACATGTCGAGGGTGATTACAACCCCCTCACACTCACAGAAGTGGGCGGCAGAGGGAATTATCCGTGAAGGAAATGAGAAAAACATCAGGGGGGGCGCAGGAGGAAATTATAATATTAGTTTATAGAATTGAATAATCCCATGCCTTTCAGACGAAAATGGGAACAAGGGCATGCAGGTACATGTCTTAAACTAGCACTCAGCTAGGGTAACTCAACTCTCACTTTAGAGGATGGTAATCTTGTGGTATGACTACAGTGTACATGGACTTGGAAACTCAGTACACGTAGGCCCTAAACATGTAGGTGAAGTAGTAAACTGCTCTTCAGCAATTGTTATGATTGCTAGAATGCTCAGCATGTCAAGTCACTGACAGTCAGGCACAGGTGGATGCAGACGTAACACTCGATAGAGTTATTTGCAGCTGTGATACGTAAACACGTACATGTACGTTGTCCGCATGCGAACACGTTGATTTAATACACACAACATACACAGGCACGATTTTAACTTCTTTTACATACATGTACATGTACCATAGACATGTACCATAGAGATGTACCATAGACATATACCATAGAGATGTACATGTACCATAGACAAGTACCATAGACATGTACCGGTACCATAGAGATGTACCATAGAGATGTACCATAGACATGTATGATAGACATGTACCATAGACAAGTACCATAGACATGTACCATAGACACGTACTTTTGCTGCACTTGTTTATGACTCGCATACATGTAAAAATGTCACTTCAAAATGTACCTGCCGTACATTTAACTGGAATAAATGGACCAAAGTGACAGAAATTCACATCTTGAGAGCCAATCAAGTCCCTCAAAGCCTTCATTAGTGTCACTTGCACATGTATCCGCACGGAGCAAATAGGACAAAAGGTGAGTAGAAAAGCACACACCAGGCCAGCCTACACTGTGGCCAATAGGCAACAGGAATCATGTTTCTGAACAACACTCAAACTGAAGTGGGCAGTGGACTTGAGTTCTTGAGCCATACATGCAGTTGAAAAAGTCACAGTGCCATTGACAAAATGTCATTGTGTGGATCACAGTATAAAAAATACCGGGGAACATTAGAAATGGCACGCACACGGGATCCGCATGCGGCTCGGACAAACCAGGTGGTGAGGTCACAGTTTTCTTGTGGTTATTTTATCCCACTCACTGTAAGCAATGTCCATTTCACATCAAGATGCTCACGTACACACATGACATTTTTGAACAAAATGCAGAAATTTGTGATTTCACCACCAACTTTTTGCTGCATATGTATGTAGGTATTCCGCATGTGAACCATTTCTAAAGGTACCCAAAAGCATGCATGTGAATGAACGATATCTGCAAATCATGCATGAAAACTTAAATTGAAAGCCCGCTGCCCAGCAAAATAACAGTTGGAGAAGTGTTCAGAAAAAGTTGCGATTTCTGTCACTTAGGTCAGCAGGCTGATATACATGTAGCAACCAAATTGAATAAGCATCCAAACGCTGTCCAATGTGAAAGTTGGGATTACACATTTGAGTGATACATATCAAAAAGAAAATGTAGCGGTCTAGCAGACGACTGACGATGGCGTGGCAAGTATGCAGTCAGTGCCCTTACTGTCCAATGGAACCAGCAGATGTATTCACATTGATTGCTTCGTCACATGGGAACACTCTGTTGGCCCTGTGGACAGTGGGCAGTTTTCACTCTCGGGCGGTTTTGCCCAGCCTGAGCCGGGATGCCAGGCTGACCCAGGTGGGACCATGTGACTCTCACTGAACTTTGCATGGCATGCTCGTCACCAAAACTCAACAAATCCATCAGAGAGAAAAATGATTGTGTCATGAATGGCAAAATACCCCAAAACACGCCCTGTAATAACACTCAAACCACTGCTGCATGACATAAAGGCTTCGACACCTTACAAAACAGCACACTTAAAACACCTGCTTTTAGTGTTTAGTACTTCGTGGAGTGGTTGCTGCATATAACATTACGAAAGAAATAACATCTTTATTATGTGTTATAAAAAAAGTTAGTACACCGGTACATGTACATGCGCATACGGGTACTCATGATTTTCTGTCATTCACAAAACAAAACCACATAACAATTAGACACAGGTAATTAAAAATCTTCATAAAATGTACATGTATACAAAGGACAAGTTCATAGTACAGCACTTTTGATGATACTTCTCATGTATATCTGTGCAGCAGCCAGATTGCTGACGGTACTGGACATGTACATGTTCCCCTCTCTCCTTTTCCCTTGTTTTTACATTCACGATTCCTTCAAACTACTGAAATGTAGCACAATGTTCACTTGATCCTATTTCCAGTATGAAAAACCAACTGTAGGCCAACCGCTCTCTTGGTTTCTTCTCAGCGAGCTGCAAGCTCGCATTCAAAGGCTCGCCCCTGCCCTGTTTAAGATTGAAACGCCATATTGAAACGTATATACCTGTACGTGTACATGTACGTGTCATCTGGTCAGCGGTTCACAAGAAGCCTAGTCTATTACTGGCACAGTGGGTCCAGATAAAACCACGGCAAAGCTGTACACATGAGCAGCATGATCAAGGTCACGACATGCAAGGCAAATCACACAATCACGGAGTATGTTTTCCTCATGTACATGTATGGTTCTGTTACACTGTCCCATCTGTTGTGTTGATTAATTGTTAAGCAACCCTGGTGTCTTTTGCTGAAGACAGATTTTCTGTCTAGTTTGTTTTTTAATGATTTTTTGTCGGTCTTTCCAACTTGCCAATACACGGTGTCTTGGCACTTTCCACAAGGGAGAAACACAGAATTCAGAATGATCAGTTGGGACTCAAACCCACAACCTCCTTCTCTCAACATTTCAGCGACACAAATATGGCATTAACCCTAACAGTCCTCAGTCCTCCAACAGGTGAGGGATTGAGGACTGTTAGGGTTAACAGTCAAAACTTCCTTATTAGAACTTTTAGCATTTTAATCTGAGATTCTGTGCAGAATGTTGAAAACACATATTTTACATGTAGGAAGATCGCTCTGGAATCTTTCAGGCCAAGTGAACTTAACGAACCAAGGCTTTCGACGGAGCTCATTTTCAGGGCGAACAAGTTGGAGAACAGTTAGCCTTTGTCAACTTTGTACCTGAATGGTACTCTCATAATTCATGATAATCAATCTAAAATTTTATTTGGACAACGTGCAATCCTGTGAACTCGTAAAGCTATTTCCTGGCTTGTAAATGGTACAGAGAGCTAGTCCAAGAGGTAAATGTACCTAACAATACAAAAGTATCTTGTATAACAAAGTTCTTCAATATCAAAGAATATTAACTTGCATTGTACATGTATTCATCGTAAGTTTGACATTCAAAATATCAATTGTGAACACCACAACTTCAGGATTAATGGACAATGCACTACAATAGTCTTTCTCCAATTCAGCAGAGCTTGACATTACTTTGTCAGTTCGGAATGCTGTGTACACGTATCCATGGTACATTTGTTTTGTTTTGTCAATGTGTACGAACCTGTACATGCATGTGTAGTTCTTGGACAGGTACATACATGTATAATTGAAAGGCAAGTTGACTCAGCCTTTACATGGACTTTAAAGTGAGTGAATGAACAGGACTGATTTCCTAAAGACTGGGGCAAAGTGTAAGGATTATCAAAAAATGGCACCAAAAGAGTCCAGGAAATAGTTTGGAGGGGTGAATCATTCGGCTTTGCATGATCATGTATTATCCACCAGGCTGAGAGATTGTTTGAAATCCATTTTGTGCTCATCCATTGATGAACTTTTATTGGATTGCTTCTCCTTGTCTGTTTCAATGATCAAAACTTTTCCTACAGTATGGAAATTGCCCCAGCTTGTCCTGCCGGCATGTTCCAGCGAGTCGTCACCAGTCGGCGACACTGTAAGTGTAACAAGGTGAACCGGTTTCAACAAATGACTCATTAGGACCCGGGCAAACATTCAGTCGAGCAGACAGACACTCGGCCGTTTTAAAATTAAATACTTCCACCGGGTGACAACTGCCAGCAATTTGCACTAATTACCGAAGACACTTCATCGGCGTTAGTCATAGATGACTGGCTCGGTGGTCAGAATATTATTTGATGCAGAGCATAAAAAAAAAGCACACCGACACAAAAACTAATGCCTTGGAAACAATGACCGAGTGCTGCAGTTGATACACCAAATGATGCATGACTTTTAAGTATCTTCCCACTGTCTGGAATTTGGCAGTAAATTTACATTGCAACATAGTCTTACTCTGTGTGAGGAGGCCTGAATTGGTTTTCATTTTACATGTTACCTTCCGAACAACTCCTATAATAAAAAGAAAGGGGAAACATGTCTTGTCTGGCTGACAGCACAGCCGTGTTCCTGCAAGTCCACATCTTCCGACATATACATCATGCCGAAGTGGGAAAGCCGTTGGCTTTCATTTTGCGAGGAACACTCGTTCTCTAAATGCCTTAGCTAACACAGCATCTTGGCTTACGTCCATGAAATTTAGTTGAAAGAGACTTTAGAAAGGGGTGATTACTTTCAGGCACACTAAGAAGAAGGCAAACAAAAATAACGAGATCTACAGCAGTTAAAAGTTAAAAACTGTAACAAGTACATGTGTATGTATGTACAACTGTAAAGAAGTGCAGTGGAATCACACTGGACTGACTCGAGCCGAACCAATATACGCTTACCCATGAATAAGAGCTAGGGGTGCATTCGTCATCAAGCAGTTCAATAAAATGCACTGAAACTCACAATCACTGTACATGTACATGTGCAGACTTACCGGAAATCACAGGGTTATGATCCAATTAGCAATCAGAGCAGAGACAAACACTGATGAGATGACTCTTAAAAATGTCCACAAGAAGAAAAAAACGAAAAGAAAAAAAACAAAAAAAAGCAACGTTGCACCAAAGTCCCGTCCCACGCTCTCAGAGGGATACTGATACAATGACTGCAGGTTTTCTAAATGATTTGCCAGGCAGGTTGCCCTCCCTGGCCAAGACAGTAGTTAGCAATGGCCAAAACTTGCCCGGACTTGTCTTTTTATACCCGTCTCGTCAGGGCATGCCAGCCCGTACTGGCAGATCAGCCCCACTGCAATGCCAAATATAGCTCAATGCAAATGAGCCTCTGTGCCTGGCAGTGAATCACTGATCTGGTTAGTCAGCCAATCGGTGACCTGGATCCCTGGCTGGCTGTTGCCAAGTGGGACTGCAGGCATGCATCATGCATGAGGGGAGGCCGGGGACAGGAGGTGAATGGCTGGCAGGCTGAACTCTTCTCATGTATATGCAGCCAGCAGGAAGTGGACTTGGCCTTGTGTGAATGGCTGGCAAATAGGATGCCATGAATATATACAGGATCTACCAGGAGTGGAGGGTCCTGATTGGCCAGGGCAAGTTTCTGGGAATAAACAGGGAAGTGGAAGCGCGGCCATTGGGGGAAGTGGTTGTACATCCTTTGTGCGTTTCATCTTATCTACTGCAAGCAGTATCAGTGATCCCATTTTATCATGAAAGTACACATTCATAAATAGTATACAGGCCTGTTACATATGGCTGCATGTTTCTCTACAGTCAGAACTTTCTTTGTCTATGACGAGTCTTTTAAAAGTGAAAACAAAAGCTTTACGGAGTAAAACAAAAGCCATCATCAAAAAAGTGAAAGTAGTAACAAAGTGAAGCCTACAACAACAACTACGAGAAACCAAAGCCAAATCTTTTACACAGTTTTCTCTTTTTTGTTCATTGTCATGTTTTCAAAGTAAATGTTTAAGGGGGCGGTGCTATCGAGGCTTTCAGTTATTCTAACCATCGTTCTGCTGAATCCAGCGATACCACCGTGAAAGCAAAGTTCTTTGGACAATGTCCATCTAAAATCAACACAGCACACTGGGAAAACCCTATGAGAACTCAGCTTTGAGATTAGAGTGTAGCTGGCAGGGACATAAAAGCTAATTAAAAGATTTGTTTCTAGTCACCCTCCATTTACATTGAGGAACTGATTTTTTAAATGTTAACCGTAACAGTTCTGAGTGCTACAAAGTACTACTTACATGTAGTAGTAAAATGTAGTACTCAGCCCTGTCGCTTGTAAGAGGACATGACATTATTATTCTCTGAAGACATAAAATACAATAGAGAAGACAATGTACCACATCGTGCTGTGGCACTATGAATGCATGGTTTCATTGTTCTCTGTACGAGTAACAACGGAATAAACCTAGCCAGAATCAGTAATTTGTAGCGCTAGGTCCTTCAGGCTCAGGGTGTTTCATAGTACATGTCTTTTGTAGTACTGGGTACTCTAAGCCAAACAACGCCCGGTACTGTTAGGGTTAATACTTGTTGTTTCTAAATAATATGTACTGGTACATATTATTTAAATACAACTTGGACCAAAGACGGTGACTTGTTTGGACTGGTTTATCAATGTCTTGCAGAATTTCGACAGGGCAGACCACCCCAGACGTGTATACTGGTATTCTCTATCCTGTAAATCCAAAGGGGCATCAGGCCACATCATGGAGATCAGCACTAGGTGGGATCTTATTTAATCTTCCAGAATTGCCCAACTCCTCCAGGGTTTTGGAGAATCCGTGAGGGTTAGGCGCAAGGGACATCAAGTAATTTGGATTTAAAGAAGATGGCACGGCAACTGTCATGCTATGAACCGCTTTCGGGTGGTATTCTTTCACAGGCAACAAATTCAACTTTCGAAAAGAGCAAGATGCAGTAGCCCACTGATGATACACAACCAAACACCACAAACAAATAGCACTTGTCCAAATTTCCAAAACTTTGGGGAGCCATCAAGAAGAGATAATGTAATGGCAACAACAGCAGGCTGTGTAGAGTGGCTATTCTCCCCCCCTCCCATACGCGAGAACTTTAGTTAGGACTGGAGGTAAGGCACGGTAGGTGTTTAGTGCTAGGCTTCTCTTGAAGTCCCCAGTACCAACATCTCTGGCGTGGAATAAGGAAAAACAAAAAATCAACTTACAGTCTGGATGCGGCCTCAGTCGAGCTCTCGTCCCCTTCGATTCTATACACAATGCCGTACATGACGTACTCAAAGCTGCTCGCCCTGGTGGGCGTACCATCGTCGAGGGGTGTGTACTCCCCGTCGTCAGGGTAACCATCTTCCCTCAATGTCGTGGCCAGAACCAGACGGAACTTGTCACCTGTTTTCAAAAGGCAAGAAGTAGTATACGTACATTTTGTACGACATACGTGTAGGGATGAAGAAGCTACAGTTGACATGGGCAGGAATTACAAGCGATTTAACCCTAACAGTACATAATACTGAAAACTGCTCCTTTGTGGTAAAATGTAATATATGGAACAGAGCTGTCGCTTGTAAGAGGACGTGACCTACTGTTCTCTGAAGCCATAAAATACACAATAGATAAGACAATGTACCATACAGTGCTCTGGCACTACGAATGCATGGCTTTATTGTTCTCTGTACGAGTGACAAAAGAAGTGCCCTAGCCAGAGGTAGTAATTTGTAGTGCTAGGTCCTTCAGGCTCAGAGTACTATGTACATGTAGTATTTTGTAGTACTGAGGCCTGAAAGCCAAATGATGTGCAGGACTGTTAGGGTTAACACAGATTCTCTCGGTGTGCACTCTCACAAAAATCATTAAAAGCACTGGGAATTCAGTTTTTATATCTGGGATTCTGAGCACTTTGACAGCGTACATGTACATGTACATGTAATGCAACTTGCAGAGCACACCAAGTCTTCAAGACCTAGTGTGACAAAACTCTTTGGATTTGCGGCAGTGGGACAAGAACCCACGACTTCCCACCGGTACTTGAAGTTACTGCCTGCCCCATCGGTGAAAGTCCCGGCAAAAAATTTCAATATCAAACAGCGATCTATGGGTACATCTCCCCAACTTGAAAATTCAATATGCAGTCAATTCAGTTACTCTTGCATCGTGTTTAGGATGGATCAACAAAATGTATTTATTGAAGCACTGACCATGTGCACAGATCTATGAAAAATTGTTGCAAGGTCATCACTAATCAATCGTGAGGTCATCACTAGTCAATCGTGAATTACATTCACATGTAACCAGTGCCAACTCAAGAAAACTGGGAATGTGCTGGATTTTCAAACATTCCATCAAACATCACATAATTTTAATAGTTATTTTTTAAATTGCTGGGACATAAAATGCACTGAAACACAAAATGGAAGTATTCATTTTTATATCTTGAAGGTATGTGAAGATAAGGTTTTAAAACAATAATGCCATAACTTCACAACTTGGCTACTTATACCACTACTTCAGCTCCCGCTTACCAATCAAACTTAGAATTTACCCTACACCCCTACTATATACATTGGCAACTGGACTTTTGTCTTCACAAAACACTTCTTGACACTTGCCAGGTTTAAAACACTCGAACGGGTAACATCTACTGCCGTTTGTACGTGTTTTCCTAATTTACCATTGCTTTGTTTCAGAATCTGTTTCTCTACTTTCCCAAATGTGTTCAGTAATTTCATTTCTAACGTATGTAAATATTGGTCATGTGGGAAACTGTGACAACCAAATATTTGGCCAAATATGAGTTCACATATATTCAAATACATGTATATTTGAACTTTATCAAACTGTTCAAATAAACTGTGACAATAAGGCGTTTCCCTTATCAGTGTTCATCCCCCGTCACTAAGCCCTACATGCACGGCAATTAGCAAACTTCGGACTTTGTGACAAACTTTCCCAGTGATGACACAGCTTGCGCCTGAAAAAAGAGAGAAAAAGACTTGACTTTTCGTAACAACTGTTTCACAATTATTGTTACAGTGTCACAAATTGGGACATTCACAATACATGTATTGTGCATTGGGCCTAACTGATGAATCCGTCCGGAACAATTCTGCTTAAAAATATCAGGAATTTTTGATGTGTAGTTGTCATGGTTGTGGGGACTAGACAAGTGTTGAAACACAGATGTTGTGGTCATAAAAAACATTATTGGGCCAATTTGTTCCCCCCCTAACTTGGTCTCAATTTTCCTCAAATAAAATTGTCCCCTCCGTGTACACAGGCAAGTTCAGACATGCATGTACATGTACGTACATGTACATTGTGCCAATTATGTTTAACTGTATAAGAGATGTAGCTTCTAATCACCCTATTGCATGTAGCAAGGAGACATTGCATAAATTTTTGGTTGTTTAAATCAGAATTCAGATGGTTAAAGACAGAAGGTGTTGACATGTTGTCGCTACAGCAAAATACATGCAGTGTTTTACTTTGTCACAAAAGTGGCCAACGAAAGTTCTTTGCATATCGCCGAGTTCTAGCAGGAGATGAGCACAAATTTCCATCACGCCTCTTCCCCGGATCAAAAGTGCAACGGGCAACTGAAACTCCATGTATATACATGTACATATACATGTAATGTAAGGCGAGCATGAGGGAAACCTTCGGCTAACATATGGCGTGACGGTGGGAAAAAGTGATTCTGACTGCGGTTTCGCTTTCTCATCGTACATGTACACGTGGGGCTGTGATAGCATGGCGATTGCAGGACAAGGAAATGAGTTCGAAACGACACAAGGCTGTAAAATTAAAGTTGCTAATGGGGTCAATCAGTGTGGTGTGCTTTCTCAAAAGTTCTTTTCTCACGCAGGATGTTTCTTTGTACTTGAATCATGCTTGTCTAGGTACATAGATAAAGGCATTCAAAATTAAATCTTATGGTCGCACTCCACTGTATATTTGCAATAAAAATTTATGTGACGGTATTTCAACACTATTAACTGTCTATACGTGTTATAATTTTACACCACAAAGGACTACACTGTGTGCAGGTGTGGCATACATGTACATAGTATGGACCCCTGCACAAAAGAGGTCCACGTTATGTAGGGTGCGATGGCATTGTGTGGACTTGCACACGTCCACACAATGTTCTCCCCTCTCTGAAAAACACTTTCAGAGGCATTTTGGGGTCAAGGTTATCTGTGGCAAATTAAAGAGGAACAGTCCAGGAGATCATCATCAAATAACCAGCTCCAAGGAGTTATTCCAGTTGTAGAAAAAGGAGCAGTTTCCTAAAGTTTCCTTAACCACAGGAGACCAAAGGAATGTCCCCACTTTGTATGTAAAACAGGTGTGTGTGACGATGAAAGTGTATCAGTTCAGGTCCGTGTGTTGAACATGCACACACATACATGATTTGTTTGTGACTGCTGTGTTTTTTTTTTTTTTAATATTTTTTATTACCGGGGTGTGGCGAGTGTTCCTTTTGACCCCTATTACGGTTGCCAGCAGCTACAAATCTACATGCAATGTCCCACATGTGTGTGTGCTGGGAATACACTCTCACACACCAGTAGGTGACGTTGACTTTTTTTAAGCGGAATCACTTCAGTTTGAGATCACACCCTAAAAACTGAGCCAAAGAGCTTCCTGTCTGGGATGATGATGATGGTAAGAATAGGGATCTAAATGTACATGTATCACGATACTACCTCATGATTGGTAAAATACACAGCTAGTGGTCCACAGGAAGGCTTACACGCTTTGTACACTTGTACATGTACGATGTACATGTATATTTGAAGTGGAGGTACTGAACATGAATGACTTTATAAGGTACAATGTACATGTATCTCACATACATGTACAGTATTAGGAATGTGGTTTTTCGATTAAGAAAATCTGAACTGTTTACGCTTAAGCAGTACATTCTCTAGAAGGGTTAAACTGGGGAAATGGTGAGGGTATTTGAGAAATTTAAAGTTCGTCAAATATTGGTGCTTGCCCGACAGGAGTTGAAAAAAAGTGCGTGTAGTGCTTGCTCATGAACATCCTGTGGGTTGAAAATTCTTTGAAAATCTGGTCACAAGTTAGAGGTTGAATAATAAAAAAGGAATATTTCTTGTGACAACACAGCTGGATTGACTTGTGGATTGAATTGGGATGGGCTTTTTTGTGGATTCATAAAAGACATGAAGGACTGTTGACAGACTTGACTACACCACTCGACTGAATTTTGGATGCTTTCCACTGACCACAAAATGTTGCTCATCAACAAATTGATGCCGAGTGGTTATGTGACATTGAAAGCAGGTACGGGTAGGGTCTCATCTGATGAACCATTAATCCATCCTTTGGGGCGGCAAAACATGATATTGGGCAGGTACATGTACATGTACTCTGCTATAAACCATATGCAAATATGCATATACATTTAAATACCGGTATGTGTCATTGAGTTCAAAATGGCAGACAGATGTTGAAATCATTGCTCAAAAGTGAAGTATTTTTCAGTGCTGCAGTGGCGTCAAGTTGAATGAAACCGGCACGGCACCTTTCCACAGAGATGAAAAATATGCACAAAAGCCCACTGGAAACCCACACACATTTCAGGGTTCCAACAGCATGCTGTATTACATGTGTACAATGAGCATGAACCGACCAAGACCTCAGGAAAATTTAGAAAATGTACGGTACAAGAAGACATGACAAAATGTCGGGTCATTACAGTAAAACTTACATTTTTGAAAATACTCTTGGGGCCTTTACTCTGAGCATCAAGGAAATGTTGTATTAAAACAGACAACATTTGCTTTACTTTTATTTCTTAAACTAGTGTTCTGGGGCCAATATAATAACATTGTAAATTTCAACAAAGCCTCTTGCCCAATTTTTATCTGTAAGTATTTTCAGTCAAGACATTTTCGCACTGACACAACGAAAATATCAGTAGTTTACCCGGGGTGCAAAATCAATGCCCAAATAAAAATGTTGAGAAAAGTACAGCTGGGCTAAAAATAAAAAAGTCCCTGTTCTGTGTAAATACGAGTACATGTAGCTTGACAAGAACATCGTATACATCAAACTGTCACTGGGGAAGGGCAGGGGGAGAAGAGGAAGGAGGGCCTAGAAGGGGGTGCCCCCTTGAGAGGCTGTGCCCAATAACCGAGTATTCCATCGATTATTGAATATTATTTTCTCGAAATATTTGAATGCAAAATTCATGAAAAGGGAGGGATAATTTTCTTTTGTTTTACATAAGAAAAATTGCACTATGGAGGCTTGCTCCAAATAGATTCAAATGGAAAGCCACAGAAACATTACAGAGATTCAAGATGTAAGTAATTCATTAAAAAGTGAATAACAATTTTAGCAGGAAAAAAGTCTTATTTGTCTCCTAAATCTTGCTAAATTGTGGCCGGAGATATTCTTAGATGTGAGAAGCTATTATAGTGATTTTAATGTACAACTGTGTGCATTGTTGCAACTGATTTTGTTCCTCAACAATCTGCCAGTCGGTAAGACCGAATATTTGTATATTCGATCGAATTGAAGGTTGAGTATTCAAATATTGAATTACTCAAATTGACTCAGCCCTACCCCCTTGAAGCAACCCCTCCCCTCCATCCAATCAGCAATACACCATGCACTGCCTTAGCTGGTACTGGGCCCTCCCCCCCATGCTAAAAGCCGGCAACAGGGCCAGTGCAACTTGGGCCAGGGCTGGGCAGGCAGTTGAGGAAAGGCCGGCGAGGGGACAGGCACTTTTTGAAATCCTAGATGAAACAGACACAGGACACTCCTCTAATTTCTTTTGTCCAAGGTTTCGGGTTGTTTTACCACATACAGGACGTTCCGTCAACCTTTTGCTCACCCTTCCACCAAAGGGTGACTGCAAAGGGAAACACACACACACACACACACAAACTATTAAAACAAAAGAATGAAACCAGGAAGTTCAGATCTGAAAATGCTGTTTGATATCCCTGGTAATGCAGCGGGAAGGAAAACCACAGGACATGCAGGAGCAGGACTGATAAGGGAATCAAATTACCAAAGTGTGCACTTCAGTGTAAAAAAAAAGGAAAGAGTTTTGGGGAGAGACAACCTGGATGTAAAACCCATGATGCCAAAGAGGACCAACATTCTTACGGCTTTTGCAGCGGGCAGCCAAAAAAAAAAATCAATGGTTCGGTACGGAGGCATGGAGGATTTCAAGGGGTAAACAAGCCCGGGCTGGAAGCCTACCGTGTGATCTGTTTGACAAACCTGAAAATGTCAACTAGATTTCACTATTTCATTGGCAGGACTAATTAACATAAACATGACCACAAGCAACATCCTGTAGGCTCATAACAGAGAGGGACGAGTCTGAGCATTGCATGCACTGTTGATTTTTATGATGCACATGAATCGGTATGCAAACTGAGGTTTCCAAATAATCATGAACTTTTTGATTGCTAAAATTTCTTCTAACTGCCCAAAACCTGCCATACTCCAACAGCAGGTTTTGTGAGGTTTTGGCAGGTTTGTTACCATACCTGAGGAACTTGTTGTTGAATTTTGTGAGACTTAGAATGAAAGGCCCAGGAAGATGGTGTTGGATTCTGTGTCAGTTGGGACACAC
>NW_019091465.1:1229794-1300752 GCF_001949145.1 Acanthaster planci
CTGGCAAAAGAGCTGCTCACGAGCAACCAAGATTACAATATTTACATGTACATGTAGGCTAACAGCCAAGTTTTCTTGAGGAGCATGTGCATGTATGTTCTTGGTGCTCAAGCATTCGTTCTTTGTGACTTCGTGATCCCAGAAGCTCTGGGCAGGTGAAAGTACAATATCAATATTGTCACCATTTTCATGAAGAGACAAATTGGCACCATATTTTTCAAATTTCTGTTTTGGGGCAAAATCAACTGGGCTATGCGATACCTATAACTTGGTGTAATAATTTCTTACCAAATCTACTGAAATCAGCCAAATTATGGTAATCTCTGTGGACCAAAATTCAACTACACCGCATTTTTCTTTCCATGAAGAGACAGACTTGTCTTCCACAGACATAACGTTCGCCAAAAATGTGGGCAAAACCACGGGTAAATCTTATTTTCCAGTTTTCAGGAAGAGACAAATTTGACTCCAGAAATGTACTACGCATGCCCTTTTCACAAAGAGACAAAAAGTCGCCAAATTTTAGCATTTTCACGAAAAGGCAAATGTACAGGTATTTATTTCCAAAATAAACAATTTGAATTGACTTCTATAAACAGGACCTGTTACCTTGTAGCTTTGTCTCAT
This sequence comes from Acanthaster planci, assembly GCF_001949145.1. The sequence goes on from NW_019091465.1 coordinate 1,230,422, forward strand.
TTAAGCTCCCCTCTTTCATGAAGCTGCATTGGTTAAGTTAAGTGTTTGAAAAAGAGACCAACTTCAAATGTGATTTTCTTGAAACCAACACGTCTTACTCTCCAGCGAGACTCCGGTGAGACCAGTGTCTCTTCGTGAAACTTGTGACGATATGTAAAACCACAATGCAGTATGTTGGGTGAAGGAGAGGAAGGAATGAGGAGAATCATATTCCACAAACATACATGTACAGTGTACATACCAAGGTCCACTGGATATAATTGGGTGTTCACATCCAGAATGAGATCCATCTTGAAGCTTTCACTCTCACAGTGGAGACGTGAAACTGCAAGCAAACAAACACAGAAATGACAAAATACTAAAAGTAAATATCAGAGACTCGTTTCTGCAAAGCAGAAATTAAACAGAGGAATATGAAATAAACTCCGTTCATCTGACTGTCACATTCTTTCCGGTTCTCTTAGGAGAAATTTTCTAGTTTTTCAGCCCATGCACACGTACAATGTAATTCTCATTAATGTTGCCAACAGATAAAAAATATTACACGCACAGATTTTTCAAAGATGTCAAAACTAATTTGTGACTTCTTAAAATCATCTCTCCCCAGCTTTTAAAAGCAGCAAACTTAATTATTGCTGCATGCGATGAAGAGAAATCCAGAAAATACCCAGCAGAAGGGTTGTCCAACTAATACTGCAGATTTTCAGGCCTTTCGATAGTAAACAAGATGCGACTTTTTTCCCAAACGGTGAAATGAATAATGATTATACTGTAAGCCCTAGTACACATAGTTTCATTGAACCAAATGCAAAAAAAACAGCAGCACAGCCTGCATGACTAAGCCCCTAAACATTCAGTACAAGATACAAAATTCATGGAGTCCAGGAAAAATCCTGCTCAAGAAAGAATTTGGTCTGGACCCAAACGGGACTACATGTGCGGTATGATACTCCATGAGGGCATGCCCGGAGCAAGCATCAGGCCCACGACCCCCTTACAGGTATAATAGCTTTGGAGGGTTACACAATCTGCTCTACGTGGGAGTGGTAATCATGGAACATTGGTTTAATACAGCATCTGCATTTTTCTAAGAAAGTGGCAGATCCTGCATTTACAAAAACGGGATGGGGGATGACATCCGGAACAGAGGTAAAAGTAAAAAACAGCAAGTCATAAACGACAATTTCTAGAGTCTTTAATGTCATGTTGTAGAGCAAAGTTTCTTGGCATTATGAACTGGAAGACTGCCATGGTAACTACAACATGTACAGACTGACAAGGATGATGCAGCCAGTACATTTATCATTATTCCGTTACCACATCTCAAGCAGCCCGTTAAAAATAATCATTGCAAGTCCTGGATTTCCACGACTTTTTTTCTCTCTGACAACGGAATTCCCAGACACCGTATTCCCTCCCCCCCGATTTTCCATTGCTTTTCAGGACAACTTTTCACTGAAATTTTAAATGACTGTGGAAATCCCGCAAAGTACACAAGCAGGGCATTACATGTATTCCTTTTCTCCTTTTAGCAAAACTCTTCTGTCTTTGCAGTTACTACATGCCGGTGTACATGTAACAACCAGTTAGAAGCACAATCAAAACGGGGAAACAAGTTTCCCCTTCCAAGTATTGTATAACTCAACAAGTGGAAGGGATCATGGGGCACTGGGGCCCAATTTCATGGCGCTGCTTACCGCAGAATTCTGCATTTACAATCTCAATTCCGTGCTAGCCGCGCAAGCAGGAAAAGTCTGCGCTAACCCTTTAAGCACAGAATCCTTAGTTACGGGATGTATGCATGCGCACAAGCCAAAATTCCTCACTAACCCGTGAAATATGTTTGCCTTTAGCACAGAACTTTCTGCTACGGTAACCGCCAATTTTTCGCTTGCGGTAAGCCGTGCCGTGAAATTGGGCCCAGATGCAACCTCCTCTAGTTTCACTAATGTGAAAGTGGTACCTGGTACCTGTACATGGACATACAACTGTCTTAAGGGACAGCAATACTCCAGCAATCTGCCTACACCTGTGCAACTATCTGAGTGTCACTTAGTAAATTGACCAAGATGACGGTGTGTTTATTGCAACAAGAAGGGGACTGTCTTTGTGAACCCTGCATGCTGAGTTTGGGACACTCTATTTTGTCAATCCAAATATGCACACAAAAATCAAATACATGTACCTTGAGCAACAACTTGGGTGTCCTACATGTACTTTTCAATTCACGAAAAGTAACACCCCCGGTCTAAATTTGAACCGGGCCTGAGATAAATCTAGAGATCATTTTAAGGCCTGCTGTTGTTGAATGGGCAAAAACAATGTACAGGATATGAAGCTGATCCAGAGGACAGACGTTCTCAAATGATTGAATGACGCAACCTTATCAAGCTGATCCCATGCTGTGATGTAAAGCATTAGCATAGCACGTCAGCTGTTGGTATTGTTTAAAAATAGTGCAACACTACGCCCCAGAGGAAATCAACATGACTACCATGACTGGATTGATTTCGTCCCTCCTTCAGGGACGAAATCAACGAATAAGAAACAACAGCAATCTAGGGTGTTGAACATTACCCTGCACGTTGTACAAGTCGGCAGAAGTACGATGGTCATTTTAAGCTTGCAAAACTTTCTCTCAGGACATTTTTCATTATACCAGTACCTGCTGGGGGGAGGGGGCAATTGACAAGTCCCGTCAGAAGACCCCGTGTACATACATGAACATGTATGTGTAATGAACGTTGCAATCGACAGTTAAGGTGGGAATGGGGAAACTCTCTTCACACTTCTTCTCTTCCTAGGGAATTTTTTATTTAACAAAATGTGAACAATTTTCCCAAAGTGGAGAAAGATTTTTCGCAGATTTTCCCAGAGGGATCAGATTATCACAAATTTGCCCACAAGTTGAGAAAGAATTGTCATAGTTTTTCACAAGTGGGAAAAGATTTTCACTCATTTTGACACAATAGGGAAAAGAAATTTCACAGATTTTGGCAAAGTGGGAAACATCCTCATAGATTTTTCCACAAATGGGAAAACATTTTCACGCAAGTGGGAAATTATTTTCACGCCTTGAGAACATGAACGTCATGGAATTCTTTCCAATTCACACTTACATGTACATGTAGCTTTCAACAGCAATGTACTTTTATGTAAACTTGTAGCAGGATCAACAATGAAAGAGGAATAGAGGAACAGGCTTGTGATGGGCTTGCACAGGCTTGTGATGGGCTTGCACAGGCTTGTGGACTTGACTGCCGAACAATCGTAAGTGCTGAACCTCCCCCCTCCCTTACTGACAGACATTTCTTGATTTTTCCTTCAAGGCCAATGCGGACACCTGTAATCAAATCCTGGCAAAAATGCAGCGCCACTACTGAATGTTACTGAGGTTCACTTTCAGTGAAACCCACAAGAAACGGAAGAGTCAGGCGATGTCCACGTCATCAGATGACTCGACAGAAAACAGACATGTACCAATGTGGGTGTAGATGTACATGTTTATGGACCATAAATGACACACCTCTTCCTACAGACTTGTCGGTCTGTACAAGTGATCAGAGCTGAAACCAGCCCAAACTGCTACTCGTGGGTTCCAGCTGTTCCTTGCAGTTATCACCAAATGTCAAAAAGTACAAACTTAAAATGTAATCCCAAGCTACATGTACTGGCAGAGAATACAGTCGAATTTAGCACTGTATTAACACCCAGAATCAGTGGCTGCAAACGTGCACATTCATATAATACTGAAATGATTTTCAAGAGAAACCTGTAATATAAAGGAGAGCTCTGAAAATTACAACCTCAGAAAAACAAAACAGTACCCCCAAACAAATACACAAATACATGCGGTATGAGCAGTTTCATATTATTTGAACAGCTGCAATAAAATATGGTCGGTTCATTTCAAGTTTAGGAGGTCTGGCAAATGTTATTTCCCCTCTGAAATTCAAGCGCTGAACACTGCCTGAATTTACGCCTGAAACGAAAACCTGCTTTGGGCATTAATTGCACGCTTGCAGGTTCCAGAAAAATGACAGGAATTGGGCTCTCAATTGTCCAACATGCCCGCGTGTGCCAGAGGTACATGTACATAAAAGGATGGGACTTTGAGGAAATGGTCAGGAAGGATTTTCTTCCAATCTGGTTTCTGCAGCTGCCGGCCCAGCACAGAAACCACAACTCCAAGGCTGGAGGGCCCTGTAAAGTCCCTGGCTGCTGAAGGGAGGGGGGGTAGGCAGAGGGAAAGAGGAAGTAGCCAGGATGATTCGTTATCTCTTTATTTCAGGCCTGAAGTACCAGGGCCAGTGTTTCCATTCAAAATATACTGCAATGGGACTCAACCTCCCACGCCACAGGAAAACGTACAGTGTGTTGGGCCTCAATGTCCTGCATATACGTTATTTAAAAATGGAATCACATGCGCGTGTATTATAACATCCTTCCAACATTTTAAGCATGAAGTCAAGTCATCCATAGCAATGATACGTGTAACATTGACCAGGGTTACATTCATTAAAACTTAAGCAAACAACAACCTCCAGTGCTCCAGCTCAAGTTTTGAGTTAAGTCAGTTGCATGTAATTTAGCAGGACTGAATATAACATTCCCTTTGTAGGATACCGATGAAAGTGCTGGTATGTGGGCAATTGTAGTGTGGAATAGTGTTGAATCAACTGTGTATATTTAAAATTCCAGTGAAAGCCACAAGACTGAACGTGGATGATGACAATGATCACAGTGTACAGCTGTTAAATTAATTACTCCAGTACATGTGTAACAACGATCTAAAAGTTGAATAGAAGGGAATTTGTTTCTTTTCACTTTCACCCCAAAGTGAAAACGCAACCTTCAAGATCCCACGAGTAGTTCAAATGGATCCAGGTGCCATTCGCTGGGGTCATGCCATTCTACCATGCAGGGGGGGGGAACTATAAATTGTGGGGGTGAGGGAGGGTTGCAAAACCATTCACCCCGCTTAGGTCATCAGGTACCAAGGCAAGACAACCATGTGTCTGAAACAGCAAACTCTACAGAGGCTTTGAGTGGTAGCCATCTTGCAGGGCAATTGTTTCGTTCCACAGGGAATCCTCCATTGTGCATACCCAGTGGAACAAAAGCACTGGCCTGCAAGATGGCAGCCATGCAAACCCTCTATAAGCTTTCTGAGTTTCTTGATTTGTCCTTCACTCCCATAAATGTACATGTAGTCCCTTAAACACTTCAAGAGCTGCGCTTGCAAATGGGGACTTGAAATGTTCATGTACCAGAATAATTATAATGACAATCACTTCCATTACATTACAAATGCCAATACTACCAACTCTTTTAAGACTGACCTTAAATGACAGGCACTGGAAAGAAATGGGTTTTATAAAGGTCATGGCCTAATTACTCCCATCAAACTGTAAGTGTGCACTAGAGCAGACATCTTCACTACCAACTTGTAAATCATCTTTTAGAATCTAATCTCCTCTTTTGTGCCTAATAGGATTACATGCAACGCTTCACTGAACCAGCCATAACATCTCCTTCACAGCCCATTGAAAAAGTATTCACACCTCATTAACGGATGACCACTTAGCAGCATGCAGGCTTTTGTCTGGCTGCTCCTGTTGTGTCAACCTCAATGGCTTGGATAATAGTTGTGTTTAATAATCCAGGACAGAGGCTGATTCAGCCTGATTTTACTCAGCTCACATGCACACTGTTTCAAGTCATACCATGTAACCAGGTACAAAGCAACTCACAATATTAGTCATGTTTACTACTCACATGTACAAACAAAATGTAGTACATGTAACGTAAACACCCAAGTGCATCATCAAGAAAACGGAATCTTAAACTTTTTCCTGATGTGAAACTCTTTATTTCCAAGGGATTAAACTGGGGACTGGTCGCTTTTTTCTCAGAATGAAAACTAAATTTAAAATGAAGAAGTTTGAAAACCACTGGTTTGAAAACCACTCACTGTAAAAACTCGATTGAAATCTTGATCCATTTGAGCGAGCAGACTTCACTCGTCCCTGACTTCCAGTCAGTGGGAGTGAATTTTCATTTCAACAGATCCATTATTTCACTTTGGAATTTCGAGAAAAACCATCTTTCTTTTTCATGTCACCCCTACATGAGTTTGTACAGAACTGCCTTATGTACACAACTGCTCCTACAGTTTTGGACAGGAACTTTTTTTAACACTGGGGTACTGAAAACTGGTAACGTTTTTAATTGGTCTGACATGTAAAATGAGAATACACTCGAAATGTTCAGGCTCATCATTGATAAAACTAATAAGGTTCAAAAGAGGAACGAACAAATTTGTTTTTTGGAGGTTATGAAAAAACCTGAGAGAACTTCATGGAGTTTATACCTAGTTTCGACGAAGAAATGATAAAAACTTTGTTGAAAGGGTATGCGGACAAGCAGTTTACTTTAAACATTCAAACCGAACAGCCATCATAAGCCTTGATTATCCTCACCAAGAGGTTTAAAATAACTACCGTTTATGTAAAAGTACAACCGCTAAGCAACTTTTTGAGAAATAAACCGAAAGTATATTGCAAGCTACATGTATTCCAAATTTTTTTGGCACATACATGTAAACTGAAGGCTCGTGCATGAAGTTACACTAGGTTTCATGAAATTTGTAGCTGGGGTGTTGAGCAAACACGTGCGGACATGCCAACTGATCTGCTAAATGCTTCAATATGCCTGGTGATCCAGCGCAGTGAACATCTACATCTTTGCAATATGGACCCTAAACTGAATCTTTTCACATCAATGAATGCTGGGCCTATAAACACTAGTCTCATTTCTGAAGTCAATAAGCCTGAATTCCACCAAAATTCAAAGAGTCAATTCTGATGTTACCTAGAAAACAACCGCAGTACAATGTACCAGCATCCAACATATTTCCAATTCTATCCCTGCCCAACCAGCCAAGAATGCATATTGTCAAACTCAATGACCATAGTTTTGATAGGTATTCTAAATATTTCATTCAGATCTGGGATGAAAGCAGGCAAATACCAGCACCTACTGTGTTCTGATCGAGTTGGAAATCTTTTCTTACTCTCTGCATTTCGAACTAAGGTTGCCATTTTTACAACAACGGTAACGTTTTTTCTAACATCACATTTGGACATCCCTACGATTCTAAACACATTGTTGTTTTTTTAATTAAGCGATTTCACATATTTTGGTCTGTCACACAACTTTAAGTACCTTAGCTGCATCTAGGGCATACAGGATATGTAAAAAAAAGAACAAAAATAAAAACTGAAAATCAGAAAACAATATATTTACGTACATAACCCCCCCTCCAAAAAAAACCCACGCCCCACATCATCCAACAGCTACATGTACATGTACATGTAGTATGGGTCCAAGGCATGGTTAAGTGTTGAATAAGCCATTTGAGAGTTAAATTTGAATCAAATCTGGTACACTGAGTTCTCTCAGTTCATGTGAGCACAACAACTTGAATTCTCCATACTAAAACCACTGTTGCTATACCTCGTGATTCGAGGCAAGCTTTTGCTTAGTTACATAAGAGACGCCTTGCGACAATACACTGTTCTCAATGGATAAGAACGGCACCAAGGAACCAGTCTGTTTCAGAGATGGTGGTCGCTATGCAATACATGTAGCTTGCCCTGAGGCATAGCAACCGTGTCTTTAGTCTGGGGAGTTCAAATTGTTACGTTTATGTGCAATCAGATAACACAGTGTACCAGATTTTATTTATATTTGCTGTTTGACTTTTCATATCAACCCAGATAGTGTGCCCTCTTTTTCATTCGATATTCATAAGTCCCTCCACGGAATGGTGATGCTCAAGGATTTTTCTCATCTTGTATCAAGGTTTTTTGAAAAAAAAAGTCTATCATACAATATGATGTTAAAAAAAAATTACGTCCGAGACATAAAATATGATTCATGATGAAAATCTAATGCTCAGAGTTGTTAATATTAATTTAATTCCCAGCGGGATATCTCCAAAATAAGTGGCAAAATGAACATCGCGCATGGAATTTTCAAACACAACATGTGACAGCATTTTTAGCATTCTCGAACATCATGCATGTTTTGTCAAAATTCTCAACCGTCATCAAAATTCCGTCAAACATGACGTTTGCAACAAACATTGTACCCATTATAAATTTTTGATGCAGCCAAACTTAAAGATTATTTTCAGTGGTTGAAAGGTGTCAATGTTTGAGCTCTTTTTGTCATGGCTTATATTCTTTTAAAATTAAATTTCTTAGGTAATTTAAAATGCATCAGTCAAAAAATATACTGAATTCTCCTTGTTGTCGAGAAAGGTTTTGAAATCAAGTCCTCTGGTGCAAATACTTTGACGTAAAACTTTAAATGAATTCAACTCCATTTGATGTGCACTGGTAGGCAACCAAATGTCTACCACATGCACAGTATGTCTAATTATCCCCGAATAATCACTTTTATATTTTGACAGTGCTAATTTGTATTTTACAAGTACACGATCCAAGTCACTCTTTTAGAAGTTTTGAAAAATGACATGCGCAGTTGCATTTTGGTCCATTTTATGAAGAAGACTTGTCTTATTCCTTTCTAATACTCACCACTACCAACAAAAAAAGAAATTGGCAGTGGTTTCTTCAGCAGCTTTGGCCCAATCTGGAAAACCACATTTACACAACACGAGACACGATATTGATTAACAAATCCAAGTGTTGATCAAATACACATACACGGTCAGGACAAAAGTGCCATTACATGTAGTGTAGGAATCAGGAAGTTTATGGTGCATTAAATCCCAGCAGGACAAGGGTTAAGGCACTTTTCAACCACTGTTTCTTCCTCAACAAATTCCAGCAGACATCTGGAAATATACATGTAAAGCACTTCCTGAAATATATCTGGTATAAAATGCAACTGGGATCCTATCAAAATCATTGAGGCCGTCTTCTCCTGGTTTTACTTGACACCTGCGAGAGCCCACAGAACTCTTCTTTTCTGTATCAATACGTCTGCCATTCAGATGAAACTAGACATGATGTGGGCTAAGAATGATGGGAGTGGCTTTTGATATCTTGATCGTGCAAGTTGCTTTCAAACTCAGAATTGGCTTTTGGCCAGTTGCCGTTCCCGTTGAGGATGGGTCACATGCGTGGACCGGTACAAACCGTATTCTCTGACATAGATGTACATATATTTTTTTTTAATATAAAGTGTGGATTTCAATCATCCGAAACATTTCTAATATCATTAACGGTGCTTGTACAATGTACCACTCCTTTTTAGAGCAAACCCTAAACACAAACATCTAGAAAGCTGCAACACTTGCTCAAAAACACATACACACAAAAGACCTCTTGTCTCTTATTTTAAATAGATGTACCATAGTTATTTTAAATACATGTACATGTACCTGTACCCTTTATGCCTTGGTGCTGGAAGTACTATACGGACAGTACATGTGCTTAGTATGCACACTTACCTATAGATGAATCTAAATGATGAACACACAAGGCAGCAATTTGTTTGTCACCGCTCACATACTGCATACCGTCACTCCTGCATCATCAGTTTTTCCAGTTGCCTTTATTTTTATCAGGTGACTCATAAACATCAAGGGTTGATGATTCATATGGTGGTCAAGCAAGTTCTGTTTTTTTTTTCTTTATTTCTTTTTTGTACATCTAAAACAGGCCTGGATGGTTTATCCTCCCTCAACACCGAGGGCGCTTGCCTGGGCGTATCCCAACTGAATACAAAAACTAGTCCGTCACTTTCAACGGCGAAATTAAGATCGGTACTTAATGTGGCATTTAAAGGAAGCAGGCAGGGTGCAGTCCACTGAATTCAAGTGACAATTTCTGGCCGGCTCGTTATCATGAAAAGTGCCCCCCACAGTTTCTTTCGCAAAATGGGGAGACTGCACCAAGTTTTGCCAGGATCAATTCCCTACATGTAGTTCCTTGGGTTTCTATCTGAGAGCCAAGTGGATAAAAAATATGGTTTAGAAATGGTCCTTCAAAGCCTGAGCGTGTAAAAGGATGCCACTTGAAATATGGCTGCATGAAGGCTTCAGAAATATCACTTTTCGGGTGGGGGGGATGATTTGTTTTGTGTGAATGACTGAAAATGCAGTTGGTTAACGCACAAAAACTTGAAAAAAACAAATCGAAAGATTATAAGGGCAAGACAACAACAAATTTTGTTTCAGAGACCCTAGCAATGTTGGCTTAACGTATTTTATTGAGCCCTAAAATTTTTTTATTTTACCCTCTATTCAACGGGGCTTGAATTGGTTGACTCTACCGATGTACTCAAGCTCAACTTGTCTTTGTGAATAATACTATGAGTCATATTAATACAAACAAGATCCAAGTGTAATACTTGTTTTGTTTTGTTTTTTGTAAGGGAAAAGAAGCCAGTACTTTTCATATGGGCAACAGTTACAGTTGGGTTTGACATCAAACAGAAATGGCTTATTCAGGAGAGAAATTTTCAATACGGGGCGTTTGAACCTTTTGTTCCAACATCAACAGGTTGGCCGAAATCTGGTTTCTACCCTGTCCCTTCACACACAGAATTTGACCTCCCTTTCCTAATAAATATAGTTCCACTTCTTATCGCATTGCAACTGGAAACAGGGAAATGTAGATACATGCAAATGTAGGAACAAGGCAATGATTTGATACAATTTTTATTTTCTACACTGATTTGGTTAGCAAAGTGCTAACTGGTTACATACATGTATAGGCCTATAAAGGAGGTCAGGTGACTTAGTTTTAAATGAAATGGACATTAAAGGGTGCCACAGCTGCCGGTTGGTAAACTTAAGCACCACAGGAGCATGCTGTTTGTCTCTCTTTATTTCCAGTTGCATATTTTCCAAAAACACTTCTTCCACAAAAAAAAAATGAAGGGCCACTCTCCCAAAGTAGGGTGGGCTTGGAAACAAGAAGAATAACGTGTCTTAACTATCTGACAGCTTTAGCTGGCAAGTACCATGCAGACATGTACCAGGGGTGAGGCTGGAAGAAACTGAAATATCCACAGAGCAATCTCCAGAGGATTGGAGGGCCCCACAGCAGCATGGGGTCTGTGGTATAAATTTTCTTTTGCCCAATTAAAGGCCACCCTTAAAATACCCACTTACACCTGTGGTGGAATGATTTCAAGGGGGGGGGGGCAGTTGTTAGACCCTCGGGCATCAACCATTAATACATGTAGGTTGATCCATTATACCCCACCCAATAATAGGACCTGAAAAAAAGTGAGGGGGAGGCATCCCTGACCCCTCCCCCTTACGCTGTCAGTGCCCTTTACGCATATGTACATTTTGTGTGTATCATATCAACCATATGGTGTAAAAAAACACCTTAATAGTAAACTCAGGTTTTTCCAGATTTTTAATGAGATTATTTGAAAATCCTGAAAAAATTGGGAAAAAACCTGGTGAATAAATCCTGAAATCGGGAAAAATCCCTACAAATCTCATCCCTGATCTAAAAATATAGTACATGCAAACATCAACCACAGAAATGAACCCGAGTCCTGATGTCCAATTTAAATGTGCCCCCAACATCCCCTAGCTACATGTAGTTCACCCACAACAACCAGTCTCTGGACAACTCTCTCACAACAAAACTTGTTCCACATGAGAATTATGCCTTCCACAGAAAAACAAATTTATTTGCTACAAATATTTATCTTTCCTTGGCTATAACAGCAGCATCAATAAGTCAATCAGAGCATGGTAAAGAATTGTAACGCTCAGCGCTTGGCACAGTGAAAATTTATGTGCATGTACAACGTCCATATATCAATACACTGCCACACAAATATTTATTAAAATAAACGACATCTTTACTTACTAAGGTACATGTAATTCCAGAAATTAGGGATCGAAAAGTGTGACATTTTTGTGTCCCTGTTACATCTGACCTTTGTTATTTGACATGGAAATATCAGCGGAATTGATTTCAAACTGTCTGGCAGGTAATGTGCATTAATTCATCACTTTCAGAAATTAGAAAATGTATTCTGAACTGACAAAACCATATGTCAGATGTGACAGGGACACCCAAAAAATGGACCCCTAATTTCTGGAATTACCCACAACTGAATGCTTGAGTATGTAAACAGGTACCTGGTACAATGTATGCTCTGGAAATTCCAACATGATTTGGGTTGCCTACATCATGTACACTGCACTTGAACCAAGTAGTTTTGGGATTCAACTACTGCACTTCCAAGTCCACTAGTTCTGACTACGGCTTGGCTTTTCCTGATGTTGTAGAAAGGCACTTACATGTAGCCTCAGCCATAGTGACAAAACAGCCGAATGGATCGACACAGATGACTGTGTCCATTTCCATTTCAGCAGCAGTCCTCTTTAATATACTTGGGCTTAGAGCTGCTTGCAAAATACATGTACAGCCTTCACTTGCCTTCACAGCTTGGGGCTGTCACCGCAGTGTAGTAAATAATCTTCTCCCAGCACCCCAATGATGTCATCTTTATTGATAGTGATGATGTCATACTTCGGCTGCACAGGTGTCTGCCTTGGAATGTGTTAGTCTCCATTCAAGCCACTAACTGCATGTACACTGTACATGTACATTAACAGTGGACTGTCAACCCTCAAGAAAGACTGTACAGGTAAATGTACATGTACTAGAACGAGGGTAAAGCTGGTCTACATGTGAGACTACTAAGGCATCTGCTTAAGGCACCAGTCTACTGCTTAAGGCACCAGTCTACTGCTTAAGGCACCAGTTCCATAATTTCACGGTGCTGTTGAGGACGGGGACTCTGCATTCCAGATTGGTGTTACTTATTTCTGATCTTGTCACACACAATAGCCCATTATTTACACAATTAGAAACAGGTTCCAGATCTTGTACAAGCATTTGCTTCTTGTCTGGAATGCTCATATCATTTCTGTTATTTTGATATTAAATTGATGTGAATATTTTGTTTAAGATACTGTGCATGTATGGAAATAAATAAACTTAACTACTAGTAAACTTAACGAAAATAAAAAAATTACAATGAGATGCCAAAACTGTTATTTTGAAGGCCCTCTAGGTTTTTTTGAGGCCTTCCAATTATTAAGGGGCCCAAGGTGCCATCCCTACATACCCTTACATGTACATAATCCGGCACTGGACTGCAGTGAACAGTATGATTACAAAAAGGACACATTTGCTTCGATGGTGAAGAGTTCACTTCATATTCAAACCAAAGTGTTGAATCTACCTTATTAAAATGTGTACACGTACAGTCAGTGACAACACTTTCAAAAAAGTTCAATGCTGCATTTAAGCATTAAATCTATCACTTTAAGCATCTACTGGTACCCTAGTATAGGGGCCTACATGTGATCAACCTGGGCTGTAAGGCATACATTTTGCAAATGACCTCACGTGAACTCACCTGACCTTTCAATTCGTGTTATGAACATTTCACTCCCTACAAAGGCACAACCCTGATTTGTACATATATGCACACTACACACATATCCAATTCCAGGTTTTATATTTCAGGGACAAGCCTTGAATGAAGACTAGCAAGCAAATAAAGCCATGAGAACAAGGGGGTGATGTCACACTTATTTATGGAAGGAACACTCTCTCGGGCTTGGGAATATTTGAGTAATAATAATTACATGTAACACACTGTACTGGATTTGTCTGAGAGACAACTTAAGGAATTGAACACAGGTTAATGGCCAACTCCTATCACTCTGGTAACTTCTTAGTACACATCTGCATGCATGTGTGACATGTGGTTAAGTAAATACCCAGTACCTATTTCAACACTTAAGTGACACTTCCTATTTCCGTAATTCAAGCCTTTTCCATACCCTCAATCTTTTTTGAAGCTCATGTACATGCACAAACCCACTACCATAAATCACAATCATTTGCTTACTTCCTTTCCAATCAGATGTGGTTTGACCACAAATTAACACCCTACCCTACCTCTGAGAAATATTCATTTCCTGTACTGACATTGGCCCACTGATCGCCCCAAGGTACAAGTGTACAGATTTGTTTTTGCTAATATACTGCCGTTTATCGTCAGCACAATAAATCAAGTTGTAAACTTCATACTTTACACAATTGTTCAAACTGAAAATAATCATCTGCACAGTTAGATCATAGCTCTATGGTTAGATACACTGTACCCCAGTACACGTACATGTACAACGATTGCCAGAATATCACACATTCTGGGTGCACATTCCCCTTGTGACTCAACCTGGACCTTAACACATAGTCCAATGATCTCACATTCTGTTCACAGGTAAATATCATCATAATTTCCCTCTCAACTCCTGAATATTCAATGTTCCCGGCCATCAGATCTGCCCAACAACAGGGCCAGTCAACCAACCGGGAACCAGCTGCTGTCTGCCTAGCAACAGGGAGCCAGTAGGGCTGTCCAATCAGCGGGCAGTAGCTAAGTGGGAAAGTTTTCCATTTGCATATCCCTTGCACTAGTTCCATGGGACAGCAACAGAGCTTTCATGTATACGTGTACTATACTGTACATGTACTGTACATATACTGTACATGTACATGTACATATACTGTACATGTACATGTACATGTATGCATACTAGTGCCAATGCATGCCTGCACTCCTTGTAGTTTGAATGCAAAATTCAGTGTAATTCCTTTATGGCTGTAGTACATTAACCCGAACAGTCCCTGAATGATACAAAGTACTACTTAGTAGTAAAATGTAGTACTCAGCACTGTCACTTATAAGAGGACCTGACTTTATTGTTCTGTGAAGCCATAAAATACAACAGAGAAAACAATGTACCACACGGTGCTGTGGCACTATGAATGCATAGTTTCATTGTTCTCTGTACGAGTAACAATGGAATAAACCTAGCCAGAAATAGTAATTTGAAGTGCTGGGTCCTTCAGGCTAAGAGTGTTTCATAGTATTTTGTAGTACTGAGTACTCTAAGCCAAACAACGCCCGGTGCTGTTAGGGTTAACAGGATAGGTACCGTATTTACTGGAACTGCAAAGCGATACACATCTAGCATGAGTACCACCAGTTAGTCCAGAAAACAAGAAATATTCAAAATCTGTATCAAAAAAAAATAACAACCTTTGTATGGAACGTGTACTGTACATGTACTGGCACACGGTCAAAAGTTGCATTATGCACGTCAAAGTACATGTGCATGTAAGTCTATGAGTAATGCTTTGCGTAGACAAAATACCTTCACACAAGGACCCATCCACAATACACTGAAGTACTGAAGCAGAAATGCCAACATGATTGTTACCCTGGGTACATGTACTTACTTAGGCCTACATGTACATGTACCTTCATACCGACACCACACTACTCACCCCTCCCCTTTTTCACACACAATCTGCAGGACTTCAACAATTACAGTGTATTTTTTGGGCTACTGAAAGAGTTACAAAGTATAAATTTGCAGGCTACTGTTTGACAGCTGCCTGTACTTTTGGCCCTTTTTGCAAAGCTTTAGAGGTAGTAAGTGCATTTAGGTGTAGTCAGTCTTGCTCGATCCAGAAAAATAAAACATCCTTCACGTTTACATGCCAACATTTAGTAACTATGGCATTTTCTAAAGTCATTATCCTTAAACAAATGCAACTTACGAACAGCAAAACCTTGATCAGGAACCAAAACACTTTTTGTACAAGCATGTGTTCACTTGAAGAACAGTGACCTTTAAACACCAAGATCGCTGACGATACACATTTATTTTTTGTATACTTTCGAAGTACAAATGTGATCCAGTCACTTTGCTTTGGGAAGTGGATGATGACAAAGTGCCCTTGCTGCCCAAAAGCTGTGAATGACAAAAGTGTAGATATTCTTTCTTTGATTATTTTTTTTTTCTCAAACAAGAGAAACTGCTTTTAATTTTTAAAATGTGCGCTCCCGTGTGTATATTGCAAATGTTTGATTTTTTTTGTTCAGTCCTCTCTAAAATTCCAACATATTACGCAGGAATTGCACACAGGTGTTTCCTGTTTATGAGCGTCCCTAAACGTTTCTCAGAAGCTGGCAGTGGATAAAGGTGGCACGTTTTCTCCGAAAATCGGCAAGCGGTGCTGCGGTTAAGGTTGATGACCCTCAATCAGATGGCACGAGGTTCAAATCCAGCAGCTGGTTTCGTATTGCAAGCTTGGACAAATCACTCACAGTATCCAAGCTTCTCCCCTCCCCCTGGCCCCTCTGGAGATTAAATGGGTACCCGGGGGGAGGGGAATTCACTGTACCAGTATGCGTTCCCCGTAATGAACCAGTTTGGAATTCCAACAGCACATGCTCAGAATGAGGCTCTTCAGCAACACCTACACGCCCGCGATAGTGTGTCCTATCGGCGCAGCCATACGCTGGCTCACTCACGCGCTTTGTTTGCCCAAGACCTTGGCTCTTTCAAATATGGAACAGTCTCATTGGCTGCTAAACACATGTACAAGAAAAAGGAAAGTTCTGCAAAGTATTTTGGAACTGTAGGAACAGTGAAAGGTGGCACAAGCACAAATGGTGATTATTGTAAACGATTGATCCTAATATTGCCCAGTGTTGGTGCAGGCTGCTAAGCTTTGCAGAAATATCGCCCTTGTTTGGTGTAAGATTTTTACCACAATATTTGCCCAGTTACTTTGAAAGAGCGTCATTATTACATATGTTCAGAGTAGTTATGTACAGTCAAACCTCATTAATAAGAGGTCCTTTGGACTTGGCAAATTACCTTGTTATAACAGGAAACTTGTATTCTCAGGAATGAAAACAATGTGAAACAAAGGATTGGGGCCTAAAATGTCCTTGTCTTGCGCAGAATCTTGTATTGACAGAGCTCTTATTAACGAGGTTCGGCTGTACATGTACAGACTGATAGAAGTGTTTATTTCTGTTTACTTTATATGTACATGTAGCTGAATGAGATCTGTTAACACTTGCAGGGTACCGGGGGGGGTTAGAAAATTATTCAGGCGCATTTGTACTGACGGCCAACCACAGTTCTACTAGCCACTGGTAACCAAAGCTATGCAATGTGGCAGAAGCAGAGATTACATGGGCATACCCCTACATGTAATTTCTTTAATCCCAGTGCGCGTGATGCCTGCCGGATCTGGCCAGGCTGGGCCAGGGGTTGCATGGAGACAATCCCCGGATATTGATAAATTAAGAACATTTTTCCTGCAGCTCGCAAACGACAGACCCGACGGCCGCCCAATAATAAAAGCTCTGAAAATAGGAAATTATCCATTACTCGCCCAATTTGGACCCAGGCAGACAGTGTCTACGCACTATATGTATAAGGGCTTGGACAAACAAGACATGTCAGGCTGGTGATAATGCTGTATATCGAGTGATGACTCAATATTCTTCTTTGACTTCCCTTGTCAAGACCTTTCTGGTGGAGTTCCCTTTTGCGTCTAATAAAAACCATACCTTTTCCATTTCTAGTTCAGTGTGATGTGGTTCTGCGACTATTGCAAAACATGCAGGCTTAGCAGACTCTTCCAAATGCAAAATGCTACCGGTAGATACATACATTTTAATTCTCATACTTCTAGCTTGACAACAGTGTTGAAAGTCGTACATCATCACTTTGATAACATCAAGCGAAAATGGTGGTGACAAACGACATCTGTAAACAAACAGATTAACTTTTACAAACAATTTGGCTTTTCATTTCGTCAGTTCCTCCATTGCAGTTTCACCAGTGGTACTTCCTCCAGTACTGGATTCTCTTCTTTTTTTTTGGGGGGGGGGAGGGAGTAGGAAACACTAATCACTGGCTCTGCTGATGACACAACTGCATACATGAACATACGTACTGTGCATATATTGCACAGTACTCATCTGGTTCGTTTTGTCCTTGCATCTTCCTTTTTTATTTCAAAGTCTGAGATGGACTACAATTGAAAGCCAGCTTGTGAACAGCACAAGGCCAATCCATTGGTTGCTCATGTACGTGCATTGTATCCTCCTGAATTGCTATCATATTGTACTGCGGATTGATATGCACAAAGGATACATGATTGCATTACTTTGTGGCACATGTACATAAAAAACTCCATACGCATTCTATTTGGCTCTCCATGGTGTGTCTGACAATACATAGGCCTATATTAATGTATGCAACATGAAAGTCTAGGGTCAAGTTGTGCCAATTAAGGTCAAGATGCCACACTAAATTCATACGCAGTTTCATACGGTATATTTGGTACATACATGTACGTGCATACATGTACGTACCGGGTACATGTACATGTACGTGTATACATGCACATCAACCATGCCAAATGAGCTTGCTTACTTAGACAGAAGCCCTCCCTTCCGTGGGCCAATTTCACAGTGCTGCTTAAGCGAAAAATTTGTTTCAGCTTGAAAAAACCTTGCTTGACAAATCAGGTTACCGGCCAAACCTTCTTGTGATGTACATGTATATTATTTTGGAATGTATTTACCCGTCTTTTGTTTAGCATGACAATCGCATAGAGTTTGAGGTGGTAACCTTTGTTTATTAAGTAAGGTCTTTTCATGCTTGAGCAAATTCTGTGCTTCAGCAGCTCTATGAAATTAGCCCCTCAGATTTTTGAGGGAAGGACATTTTTCCTTTGTTTGAATGGAGCAGTCATGAAACCTGCACATGTCCTAACAACTATATTCGGTAGAGTGTGTGCTACAAACGAAACACAAGTTTCAAGTCTCAGTTTCTGGCCTGTTCAAACATGAGCCATGGACATGCAACAAAGAGACAGATGCGCGCGGCAGATTATCTACACAACACAATTTCTACACCACACTTCCTTGTTTAGTAAATTCAGAACCACAAAACTGCGACATCAGTTTGTAATGTTTCACTGTCTTTCTTCTTTCATTCGATTGCTAGCCCCCCCCCAAGCTGCTACATGTACTTATCATCTCAAACGAAAAAGTTCTTTTCCAAAAAGACCCACGCTGACAGGAATGTTTGGCACCCATCACGCATTCTCCCACAAAAAGTCTGTCAAACTTCGTGTGAAGCATGATTGCGTGTCTGAAGGACAGTTTCTGTTTCTCCATTTATAAACTGTTTAGAGTTGATACTGCTCTTTCGAAGAACATAAAAACTGAAAGATTGTGCTTCACGTCAATTAAGAAAGCCACAAACATCTCTTTGTAAGGAAAGGGTCAATCTAATAACAAAAGGCCTGCCAATAGAGCATTCTGCTTACAGTGTACCAAGAAGTTTTTGTTCTAGTCCTTTCTTTCTCGTTGTTTTCACTCCTGATAATACAAGGTTCCTGTTATAACAAGACAGTCTGCAAAGTCCGAAGGATGCCTTATTCATCAGGTTTGACTGTACTGTACATACATGTGGCAGGGTTTTTAGTACCATACTACAGAAAGTTATCTGGGATACTAGATTGCAGGGATCGTGGGTGGGTGTTGCGGGGAAACAAGTGGGGGGGGGCACATACTTCCCGCAGGAAAAAAAATGAAAAAGAGGCAATAGGAATGCATTTGAATGGAGAAATAGGGGACAAGAATCATTACTTTACACTGAAAATACTTTTAAATACACTGTGAATGGGCCATTCTGCAATTGTTGACTGGTTGCTTTGTCTTCCTCCCTGAAGAGACCTTTAACCTTGTTACATTGAAACAAGAATGAATGTACATGGAACTCAGAGCGTTTACAATCCTTGCCCTACGGGAAGCAGGCTTGGGCCTTGGGGGTCACAAGAAATGGAAATCAGGCCATCGTGGACAGCGGCCAAATAAACACTGGCACTCTTCCTGACGTGTACACAAAGTTTACAGAGATGACATTGATGCACCATCTGAATGTTACTTTGAACAGCACTGACATCTCCATGTACCGGTATGTATTGAAGAGTTGACTTCATGTGCCAACCTGAATTTAAAACAATGGACTGCTCTTTATGAAGTGCATGTTACCTGAAGTCCCTAATGCCCGCTGTCATTTCTAAGAACCTTTCCGTAAGGCTTGATTTATACACTGGAAAGAAATGTGCAACTTTCAGAATTAATTGCAAGTTTAAGAGCTTTTTTAACCCCTAAGCCTGTTACTTTACAATTCTCACAAAATCACTCCATTGCAACCAAAAGCCCGGATACCGCTTAGTAATTTTTGCCTGTGCCAACTATTTCGGCACAGAGCCAAGGGAAGGGGGAAAAAAATATTGCCATATCACGCTGCAACTATTTTTGTTTTGTTTTCTGGATCTCTCTCTTCCTTCTAAACCCACACCAGCCACTCACGTCTCTGGTGTCTGCTATCAGAATCAACAACGAGCGGGCGGGTTCCCGGGGCCCCAGCACCAGGAAGGGCCCCGGCCATGTCGACAGGATGTCAGGACCGCTTATCAGGAGGAAACAGCCCGCCGCTTGGCTATGCCCAGCCCAGAACAAAGGACGCTAACTCCATCCTCTGGCCGAGTTTATCACCTGTTTTCTGGAAGCTGGGGCGAATAAAATGAACTTTCCTCTTCCAGCTCAATTTTTTTTTTCTCTTTTTCTATGCTGGGACCAGATGACATGAGATGCCTGGTTTTTCAGGTGTAGCTGATTATCCATTCTTTTTTTTTCTATTAGCTGGTATAAATGTTACATTTTTTGAGGATTAAAGCCCATAGTCCACAGCAGGTGTACATTTTACACAGGCTTTCACTGCAGTAACACTACCAAAAATTCTTGCAACAAATCCAAACTAAAACAGACCCAGATGGAAATATCACCTCACGCTGAGAGGTTTCCGAGAAAAGAACCGCACACCCCACCCACAGCCGTTTTGTTTTCATGCAGAAAGCGATTCCGTTCGCAGCAGCAATGCCACAAAGAGCATCACGCCACACAACGCAAGAGTCACTGGGTCAAAAGTCGTCACTTCAAAAGCGAACGGCAGTGCAGTGAGCGCATGCCTCTTGCGGGGTTTACATACACGTCTGAGTGCCGTACAGTGTAGCACATTGACTGCATCCCTCTCTCTGGGCAGCAAAATGCATTCCACATGTGTGACAGCATGTTGGAGGAATAGGATATATGTTCATGTATTTGCAAGGTGTTCAGAAAACCTGTTCTTTTGCAAGTACATATAACTCATGAGCAAGATCTTTCTCATTTCAAAATTGTACTTTTCCATTTCAAGTTGTCTCCACTTATAAGAAAATCTATCAGTATACAATGTACATGGATGAAGGTCAAAAGATGTGACCCACTCTGTGAAAATGAGTCATGAGTCACTTTTTCAGTTTTACTCTGAATGAGATTGAGGAGACTGAGCTCTTTGTTAGGATGTGTCACTCAGTTTGGTGTGATGAAAATGGACGTTCTCTAGATTTTAACATGTTGAGGATTCCTACTGCTTAAACACTGCACAAGATTCCTTCAAAGGCCTTTAACTCAAAAGTGTCTCTGGTGACCTGTGACTCACATTTGCAGAGTGGGCCACAAATACATGTTTTGAAAAAAAAAAAAGAACAGAAATTGCAGAGAGAAAGCTGGAGAAACTCCACTGCCTCACTTTGGAACTCTTCCCAGCTTAAGTCATGACAAAGAGACATTCAACTCTGACAAAGGGTAGAAGTAACGGCTGGACAGACTGGTACAAGCACTGAGAGAGGGACA
This sequence comes from Acanthaster planci, assembly GCF_001949145.1. Next base: position 1,252,073 of record NW_019091465.1, read on the forward strand.
AATCCTAGCTACAGTAGGTGGTCTGATCAAGAGTTTTACTTTCGGTTCTGTGCGGTGTCTGAATTTTACAAAAAAAAGGGGGCGGGGGTCTCTGCCCCGCTCCTTCACGGAAATCATCGAGCACACACAACAAGGTTATTGTATGCACGTGTATCTAGAGGGTCCCTGTAGTTTCGTTTGTGAACCTTTTGCAACTGTGTTTGCTATCAACACAAACTCACTTGCCCACGCATCTTACTTTTTCCTTTGTCTTTTTTTTTTTTAAACTATTTCAAGTTCCACATCATGTCATCAAGTTGAACAAAGTTCAATCGTAAGTGCACTGTACAGTGTGGCATTTCATGTGCATATGTACGGGCAGCATCCATCAGATCAGCTCTCCAAAATACAACGATTAATTTTTAACTTACATGTTTTTTTAATGGCAGAGTTTCAATCCTTTTCGTGGCCAACATTACTAATGACAATGCCAGCAGGATGTGGTACATGTACATGTATGTGCATAACATCATCAACCTTAAAAACTACACGTAGCTAATTTCGCTCAGATACATTTTGGAAGTGATTATTTCAACTGATGCCGATGCCTTGATGACTATAAACCGCTCTTGAAATTGACTTGAGGACTTGCTCCTCACCGATGAATACGCTGTGCGTACAATGTACGAGTAGGCCTACATGTACATGAATATACCGGTAGGATACTGCATAATACACGTACAGTACGTGCAGGTGGATTGGCTGATGGTGTGGGGCTGGGGTGTGACTAGAATGATAAGGTTGGTAAATCAAGCACCAGAGAATTGAGGTACTGGGTAGCGGCTTTGTGGGACACTTCACGAACTGTACCGCCCTATATGTACATGTACAACATCACTACAATTCATGACAAGATGACACCTCCAAGTTCTGAGAATGAAAACAGCACGATCAGGGTTGGGCACGTGTTTCGCAGAGTACTTGCACCTGTGTTTCAGGCAGAAAGGACCGACAGGAAACATGGGCAGCCATGGGAAACATGCATGTACCGGTACATGTAAGCACATTGGAATGGGCAGGAAGTTGGAGACGAAGAGAAATGCACGTGCGCAGCAGTTGGTTCAGAGTCGTGGGCTTCATGGTCACACAAGTTGCATGATAGTTACTCCAAGGCCAAAATACAATTCTGGGGACTGCTACAGCTCTACACAGCTTGACCCAAATTTTTCAAATCCTTCTGCCAGACCATTTCCCTACACGTAAGATGTTGTCACTGCAGACTAACTCTCACCAATGATTATCTCACACTAAAAAAAAAAAAAAAATCAGGGAAGACATTATATCAACAGAGTGAATCCAAAACTCATTCTCTGAGACTAAATCTCACATCCTGCTTGGCAAAGGAAGACTGCATTCACTGGCAACACCGTGCTTTTGCTCATGCATGTGGGTGCGATATTTCGTTGCCTGTCATTGAAAGCCACATCTTCCCCAATTTTTCTCGTTTCCCATTTGGAATCCGAAAATTGCTCTGGGTACGGTTTCACGGGAGAGTTGAGCAGTGGGACACGGTGCATACAAGATGCTTCACAGCTCCTCTAGGGCTATACATGTACATGTATACTCTCAACAAAGAGCGAAACCCACATCTAAACTGCTAATATAATGTATATATAAAGCATTACTGACTTCCTGAAATTGTTCCTTACTATGACAATCTCAAAGCACATCAACAGGAAATGACCATGCACATATCTGGGGCAAGCAAAGCCCACCACCCTGTTTCCTAATAACAACACGTTGGACGCCCTCTCTTGATTGGATTGGATTGAAAGAGGATGTAATCACGTGCCAATAATCATATGACGTGCACACCGTACTTGCATCAGACGGAAATGCTTGCATTACAACTGAAGCATACAAAATGTTCAAATGCTCCCAAGAAACCAGTGGTGCATTGCTCTTGAGAAAAAAAATAAGGGCAAGGAACTGCAAATGGACTTAGTGTTACAATCATCAACCTTTCATAATCCTTCAAATCTGGGTATTGGACTTTTTCTACATTTTAAACCTGCACGGCTTAACTTGCGTAAAAATGTACATGTACATGTTACCATAGAGTTATGTCCCCCCTCAAAATTTGAAAAACAAAGATCCGACACTTTACGTCTGTGGAAGATTTGCCCGGATGTCATAATTTTTGTACTGTCTTTTGCGCTCTCAGTGCACTTTGTAGAACATTAACCCTAACAGTCCCCACTCCTTCACCTGTTGGAGGACTGAGGACTGTTAGGGTTAAATATGATTAGGTGGGGCATGCTCATTCATTTCCCTCTTTGTCTGGGTCATCTTCTTGCACATGTCGATCACATGCTCTTCCGTCACATGACGCTGATCCAGGTCCCCAAAATATCACTCACTGCAGTCACGTACATGTACATGTCCAATGTAAGTGTACGTGACTGCCAAGACAGCTGTCTTTTTTTTGGGGGGGAGGGGCTCGTTATCCCCCCCTCCCATTTCTTTATCTCTCCCCATTTCGTTTTGGCCAGCTGAATGTCTACAACAGACGAGAGGATGTACATGAGTGTAAGTTTGAAACAAAAGTAGAGTGACGCATTAAATGCTGAACTACCATTTTTATTAAAAAAACTTCTGAAAACTCAGCTTTTGCAAGCAGCTTTATAAATGAAGGCTGTTAAATGTGAAGGGTTTTCTGTACAGTCTGGGATCTACATGTACATGTTGCAACATAATGGGTTGGTTCACTTGTATGGTACATGTATGCATTTGTCCTTACAAAATGTACGTGTACATGTACGTAAGTGTTCATGCCACGCTGTAGAATTTCAATCTAGTTTTTGCCAGTTATTAATGAATTCTTATATCAACAAGAAATAAAGCATACATGTAAAGTACAGGTCTACTTGATCCATTCATGAAAGTACCGGTGCATACCATGCTCTGTTGACCTTTTCACTGATTGGCTTGCTGATTATCTCTCAGACGGGTTACTATACCGACACGTGCTTGAAGTACATGTACATGGTACAATACATGTACACCATAGACATGGACATCCCCAGCATACTGACCATCAGTGTACCGTTAGACATCAACATCATAATGGCCATGAAATGCGGATGGATTGGAGTGGACATAATGGACATTTCAGGTGAGACCACCATCCCGCCACAGCGAATATATACAGACATAAAGGAAGGAACAGTTCACTTTCACTGAGTTCACGGAGAAGAACTCCCAAACTACACCGCCGACAAAGAACTTTCAAGACGATTAATTAAAGCAGCTTTAACTTTAGCGAGGAACACGCTTTGCAAGACCTCCTTTTCCAGTCTGAATTTGACAGTGAGCCCACCAAAAGCCCCCTCCCCCCAACAAGAAGGGCAAAGGACCGCCAGATGTCTGCCAACTGCAGGGCAGTCCAGAGGTCATCAAAAGTGCTGGTTATTTTCACGTGACTGTCAGTAACAGCATTCCACACCCCAAGGGGCACGCACACCTACATGTACATGTAATTGTAGCACATACAAAGTACATGTATCATGGTCGAACCCTCCCAATACAGTTTGGGTCATCACATCAATGACTTACATACATGTACATGTATGTATCATTCGGGGAGCCTGCCCCCCCATGCACGGTTGCTCAACTTGATGGTGAAGAGAAAGTTACAAGGGACAACAGAATACCCACCACAGTGGGAAGGTAGGAATGAACACCCACCAGTTTGCCGTCTCAGACAGACCGGTCGGATCGCTGCAACAGTCTCCTCGGTGGACCTTATCATAATCATATTAATCAGCTTCAAGGTGTTCAATATTCTTGTGCGAGATTGGTCGGTAATGCTTCCAAGTGTTGTCGTGTTACACCCTTGTTACATATATCTGACATGCATTGGCTGCCAGTTACACGCAGGTTACGGACTGACTTTAAATCTTTATGAACTTATGAAATTTTGAATGGTCTTGCTTCTTTGTACATGTTTCTGTGACGGGCTGTAGAAAAACGGCTAATAAGTCGGCAGATTCAGGTTATCAGTTTTGATCTGGCTGGATTGAGTACATCGAAAGCTACAATTTGATTTATGAATGACCCCTGTAGTGCACTGCGTTCAAGAGATGTTTAGACATTTGTATATCCACATTCTCGGATTCAATAAAAGCACTTTTCAAGAAAAAGCTCAGAAAGTGTAGCACTTGGAAACACAATGCTATGTAGGATTTCCTACTGAATGATCCATTTTTCATCTTTATTCATCAGTATCCATGTTTGTAATCCCAAATTCTGAAAACATAAATGTTATACAAGCTAATAGAGGAAAAAACACAAAATCACAATTTTGAAGACATTTTGCCCGCCCCAAAGAGAACAGGCCATGACATATTTTGGAATTGCAAGACTTATCAACCTTTTTTGCAGAGCGGGTCACATTTGTGCCAGTTGACCATAATAAAGACCTTCATCTCAATACAGTGTCAGACATGCCAAGGACAGAATGTTTCTTAGTTACATGTACATGTCCATTTTAAGTACACATGCATACATGTACATACATTTACAATGTACATATGGCCCAGTATACATGTACATGTACATGTAAGATATTTTTCCTGCTTAAATGTCTTCTAATCGAATTATCCAAGCAGGCTTTCCAATAGAACAAACAGATTTGAGGATTTTGAACGTGTTTTAATATATGCTAGTACTGTAGGTGTATTTATTGTTAATTTATTTCGTTATTATAAATTCTAATGCAATGCGCCTTTTCAGCTCATAAATAGTGCCAGTAAAAACAATAATAATAATAATATGTACCGGTATATGAACAGGTATGCATTTAAGAGGAGAGACAGCAATGGCGTATTCAGTCAAGCCAATGTGAACCCCATTAAATTCAAGGCAGATTTTCATGTTAAAGGTTACAATTGAGTTTCTGAGTGTTGAAATATTGAAGTCGACCTTTTCTTAACATTTAACAGCCACCCAGCTTTCTATTCCGGCTGTGCATGTACATGTAGCAGGCCTAGCAATACATAATTGAATACATGAACTTGTATGTGTCTGAATAACACACTGCTGCCGAGTTGTTTGGGGATATACAAATGTGCTGGCCCTGAAGCCCTATTAATGCTCATGACATCTGGAAACTCATGATTAGCACTTGAGCAGATTACGTGCCTTTTTTTAGTAATGATGATTTACCTCCACACCTCATTTTTTGGTCTGAGTTTTGTCTCTTAAGACTGGCATGCAGGAAGCCTAACAAGAAACAAGTTAAATTTGGAACAGAGTTAACCTCAACATGGAAAAAAAAGGCATTTGGGACTCATCTCCCAGGCTACAATTGCTGCCAAGCCTCTGTCTTCCACAAAAGAAAGAGTGTGACGTCTCTGATTTTAATATCAGTCTTACCGGTAGGTACATGTATGTACATGTACGACCATGTATATTGCAGGGTGACACTTTTCTGACGCACACCCACAACGAACCAACTACACACAAAAACTGAAATTGAGGTCTGGCAGATTTTTTTTTATTACACAGAAAGAGGCATACATGTACCTTACTTGTACTCGGCTAAGTTACATGTATGATAAATTTCCTGATGTCACGAGCATTAAGCCTTAAACATGTTGTGCTGACCTACATGTACATGTATGCAGTACACTGTACATCACACCAAGCCTGACCAAGTAATACAGTTTGACAGTAATTTTACCGAAAAATAACCACAATTACAAAATTGTCTAAATCACCATTATGGTAACTCCATAGCATGACTTAAAAGATATCATGAACATGATGATGAAGTCAGGGGTTACAAAGTAGCATACCTGTCTACCTGTCACCTGGCAACCCACGACCAAATTGTACCGGTCAATGTGCAAGTACGGTCTGACATGTCTGATTTGACATGTGGTCGATGTGGGTCATGCTGGTCCATGATCCAATACTCCAGCGAAAAGTTCTCAAGTTCCATTGATTGTCTGTCATGCTGTTTGCAGTGAAATCAATTCTCCCAATTAACAAACCCTGACAGACATTGACAGAAACTGTTTCCCATTTGTTTCCTTGCTCCATGTTCTAATTCACTGAAAATTCAATTTGGCGCGGCAAAGGAACATGAGCGATCTCTCCCGAATGTCACATTAAACACGGCCAGCCTGGGAAACCTTTTCGGGTTTCCACAACATGCTCAATTCTTGTATGGTCATGACAAACGCTTAAGAATGCCGGACATGTCTGGACTCGCTTGGCATCTCATGACACACGCTCCAAGCATTTCCAACATGGCGGCGCCCATGGTCACACACGAGGGATCGACAGACTGTGCGACAATTGGACAAATTTCCATACCCAACGCCGCCAAAATCGGTCCAAAAAGAGGACTTAAATGGACTCACCTCTGTCAAATTTCTTGCCGTCAGGATCGATGTCCTTGACGTCGAAAATGTCTTCGAAAAGCACCCCGGACATGTTGTAACTTGCTGGCGTTCCACCCGGCTTCTTGTTAACGTACGCGCGTATCTCGCGGTGTCTGGCGCGGATTCGCGAGCGCAAGTGCCGGGTTGGCTAGTTCTGGCCATTAGAGGGGGCTATTTCAAAAGACGATCGTGCGCGAGTGCGCGGCAAAAAGTACGAGTCTCGGTCCAGAAAACGCATGTTAAGTGCGGCCTTTCAAGATAAAACAATTCTTCTTTGCCCTTATGGCATACTATGGGTTAGCAAAAAAGGAGTAAAGTCTAAAAGTTCAAAATGAACTTTCGAAGGCAATTTCTATGAGAATATCTTCAAGACCTTTATTTCTCTGGGAACGAGTTTTGTTGATGGCCTCCATCTGCAGAACGGACGTTTTATTAAGTGTTACGACATCAGAGTTAGAAAGATCATTTTTTTCCGACGTTGCACATCAACTGATAGTTCAGCGTGAAAAAGTGCTTTGCGACAATATTGGAGAAATTCTAGTGGGGGATCAGCTCTGGCTCTTTTAAGGTGTAAATGTACTGAACGTATGGTCTATATTACTGGGATAAAAAGACTTTTCAGTCAGACACCCTTGCGAATAATTGAGTGAAGGTAAAAAGATGGGTGGGAGAAAAGGGCATTATGGCCCTGTGTCCCCCACTGTCCAGGGCGACGAAAATTTGGGAGAGGTATGGACGTCTAACCACGTGCCCCACTGTAGCCTTCACTATCACTGAGACTTTCTCATTTCCTAAGAAATTTCCCTTTAAATTACATCTTTCAATGATCGAAACTCGGTTAAATGCGTTGTCAAGCCATGCACCTTGAACAGGAGGTTTTCTTTGCTGCTGGTCGACGTGTGACTTGTAACGCTTTCTTTGTTGTTCAATTACTTTTGTGTGAAATTTATTCGTGTAGGCCTTTTTCATTTTAATTTTACACGGGTTGGTGTTAACTATAAATTTTGTAAATTATTTTGATACGACAAATACAATGAAATGCTTTTTTCCACAGTAGGCCTAATTACCTCATCATCCTACACAAACAACTAAGGGGTTATTCCATGAAATTCTTCACTATAAAAAAGTAGGCGTACTGGAACCAAATTTGCTGATCACTTCGCATAATTTAAACTACAGAGTGGTCAATTATTGGAACGATCTCCCGGGACCTCTTGTATCTCCATTCTTTCAGACTTACTTGAGAGTCCTTCCCGTCGGAGAAGAGGACCAATCGATCAAACGGCCAAGTAAAGTTTAGCGCCTGTATTTCAGGACCACATTGCAAAAAATAAGATGTCAGTAACTTTAATTTTGTGTGTTTGCTATCAACGACAACGCCTAAATAGGTTATGGTCTTTTGACGTCACAGTCGTGTTTTTCCGAAAAATTCTTTCAAAATGGGCATTTGTCCCATTAGTTTTAAATAAGGTACATCCTGTATAGAATTTTCTTTTAATATTATGTCTTATTATTCGGTGTTCTAACAGCTGGGTGAGATTTTAAACACTTGTTGTGTTAGGTTTTTTTTTTACTTTTGTACTGACGGCCGGCCATAGTTTTTAGCATGCACTTGTAATCGAAAAATAACCAAAGGTGATAATTTCTGCACATTTCGGCAGCCCATACTAGCTTCAGATTTTGGACACTAAGGTCGAGTTCGGGTTGTCCGTTCTTGACAGGGGTTTCGTGTTCTCGCGTTCGAACGGCGGGAACACGACCCAAGAACACTGTTCTTGGAACAGGATGCACACATAATCTCCTCGTCAGGATTTTACACGAACACACGGAAAACCTCGTAGAATTTGATTGTTGAACAGCCGCAAAAAGTACCGATATAGCTTTTAAAAGCCGAAGATAACATAAAATAAAAATAAAGATAAAATTAACATTAATAGCCTAATTTTCCATGACAGAAATGAATGTTTTAAATGGAAAAGAAATTAGCCCAACATTAACTCTTGAAGAATGCACAAAGACGCTGCCATGTTAGGGCCTACATGTTGCTTGCCACAAATAACTACTAGCGCTAATAACCGGTTGTACGTATACATTCCCGGCGTTCGAGCGACCGACTCACGAACAACAAATCGAGCTGTTTGTGAACAAACGAGAACAAGCCGCCCAAACTCTACCCATGGTTGTTCATGATGTGTACAGTAGGGCGAGCAGCTATTGTATACCACTTGGCAGAGTGCGCTGTACTGGCAAATTCACCTGCCTGTTTGTTTCCAACGACGGTGACACTCATGTCGCAGCTCGACCTGTATATAGAGCAAGGACGTATATATAAAAAAATCTGGACTCGCAATGCCCTTAATCAGCTTAAAGAGATCTTTGAATCCACTAGCGGCCATTTTACCGAGCCAAATACAAAGCTTGCCCGGCAATGCCCGCCTTTGTTCTCCCTGGCGTCAATAGAAGCGAGCCAATCCGCGCATTTGTATTCGGCTCGGTAAAATGGCCGCTGGTTGGCTTCTATTTCCCACAAAGGCGTTGCAAGTCCAGGGTTTTTTTTTCTTTTATATATATACGTTCGTGATATAGCGCCTGAAAGTTGACCCCTGATGGCGCGCTTCCAGCACCCCTGGAAAGGGAAAAATAACGTGCAAAGAATTTAGAATTTGTAAGATTTTTTCGTTCAGTCACTTTGTAAAAAATCCAACTCAGAAATTGGCTCTGGAAAATATTTGCTAGTATATTAATTTACAGAAACTGCAATTATCTAACCTAAAAGAGAAATATATATCCTGCCAAAAATTGACCCATCACTTCCCTGATGGCGCGCCATCAGAACAACTTGCAGGCTATAAACACGGCTTTGCCTTGTTAACCTGAACAGCGCCCTCATTTACGTTGAGAATCGATAGAGCACGGAGAATGTCCTGTGTCCGCATAACCACGACTGACAAGGTTGGATGGTGGGTGGGGGGGGGATGGGCGAGTCGTGCCGATAAGAAATCAACTCCAGCCTCCATACCTGTTGGAACGTATCCTTTTTTAATCCTTTTGACATTCCCACTGCATCACAGGACCGGATGATATGCATTTTATTGCATGAACCTATACGGGAGGAGTGATCCCGCGGAGAGCCAAACACAATTGCTATTTTTCTTCAGAACATTTTTTAATGTACTTGCTCATCAATTAACCTCTTGGTGTCTTCCAAGGCGACAACCCGTATACCAATATTCAGTAACATCTCGAAGGATTTGTGAAGTCGTGGACGGCAAGTAAAGTTAGTTTATGCATGAAAAAGATTGTAAAAAAAAATCCAGAATGATTTTTGCGCCTTGACCGGTTTCCTGTTTTCACCCGACAGCATACAAGAAGTAAAAACCTGACATCATTCGACAATAATCAAAATAGGGTCAAGAACTCCAAAGATATTCGTATGCAATGCTTTTTGACTGGTCTTCAGCGACGTATCCAGCTTTTGGTGTCGACGGGGGGGGGGAGCAAATGCGTCTTCGGCCTCATGCAACATGATATTGTGGAGAAAATATCACCAGCCTTACTCACGGCCCCGACATCTGGATACGCCACTGGTGGTCTTGCCCTAATTATCACGAAGCAAACCTCTGCTAGTACTGCTGAAAATTTGGGTTTCATTTTTAGTCATGAGGAGGAAACGGGGAAAACTCGTGGGACTGAAGTGATAAGAGGGATATCGTCGATAAACGACCGTCAGGACCCAGTCGGCGTGTTTGGGCGTGCGCAGCCAATTTGGTATGTCAAAAAGGCAAGGTCCTTCGGGAAAAAGCACGAGCGAGGTCCGCACACGATTTTTTCCCCGTAGGTGGGTAAATCAAAAATATGTATTATTCATGAGGCCTACTGCTCAACTGAACCCTACGAGACCTCTTCACTAATAAATTCAAAATTATGCACGCGTGTGCACAAATTGCCTCTGCGGCAAGAAGTGTGAGCGGGCCAATGAATACGCACAGGGGTGGTACTTTGATAATCATTTCTCGCAGATTTTCTTGCTTTGTTCATTTTTTTCTTCAGAAAATTCCATTAAAATGTTTTTGCTATTAGTATCTAATTGAGGTGGCATTTTTAATGCTCTGTAAAGAGACTTTGATCGTAATTTTTCCTGTGAGCCCGAGATCGCTGTTTCTTAGTATGGCCCCCTTCCACACAAGTAGTATAGGCGACACGTTAGTGTTCTTGGAGCCAACCTGTGCATTGATAAAAACACATACTGATGTTCAATGTATATGTACCGGTACTGTATCCATTCGATTTGCTGCTTTCTGCGCTTGGGAAATCTGAAGAACCAGATCTCTTTCTTTTTTGGAATAATTATGCACTTTGTTTTGTCGTACAACCCCAAACACAACAACTGGAGACCATTTCTTTCGCTAGTCCTAGAGCTATGACGAAGTTCAGTTCAATGGTAAGCTATACGCACAATATACATGTACATTGAACATGACCTGCGTATGCGCTGGTGAGACGAGGTGAGTATAGCTGCCATGAGCCGCCGTTGTGAACTATGCAGGGAAGGTGGGCACGTGGAAGGCGTCGATGCGTAATTAACTGTGGATTTTTTTTACATGTAAATAATCAGTATGCCCCTGATATCTTATCCAGGACAAGCACGAGAGGACAACCTCATTCACTGGTTTATCTGAAGTGTTACAACTGAGTTTTGATGCCCTGTTTTTAAGACAATGGTGTTCAGTCATGCATGGCAGGAGGGATGCGAGGTATCAAGGTATCACTAGAAATCACACTGCTTCTTCTTTACAGACATCCTTATATCATAATCATTTATCTCATGGTTTGGGCACGTAACCCTGTTCCTCGTGGTGTGTATTTTTTTTCCGGGACACATACATGCACCGCCTGTGTAAAGACGTGTGTGCACCGTGACCAGGATCCGATCACTTGTAAGTTGTATTCTGTAAATGCTTCATATTCTCAGAATAGGATATAATTCAGTTGGAACAGCAACTTTGTTGGTTACGTTTTGGATAGTTGCAAATGTGTACCGTCCCTTGAAGTCGACTAGCCTCTCCTAATTTGGGTAAACATAAAGTCATTATATTTTTCCATGCATTTTTTCATTTAATAACAAGTCCAAGGTCAATTTCAATTCAACCCAATTATCCTATAAAATAAACTTAGTGTCCTCACCAATTTCTGAATAGTTTATATGCACTGTAATTTTTGGTCTGATTCATGGTTTGACCAAGTTCAATTCCTGTGTAGAAAATGAAATCCTATTTTGACTGTCACTCTAGATTTTTAAGGTGATTGTGTTTGGCCGTAAATGTTTTTAATGCAGCTATTAGCAAAATGGCCGTCAGCAGCTGACCTTTCAACCTCAGCCCAATGCTTGTGCATAATTGGATAATCCAGATTTGAAGAGGACAGCTTACATGTATTTTTAACCCAATCCTAGGCAACAGCTTAAATGAATGGTAAGTACAGAACTTAATACAACATGAAGCGCTTCATTAAATGCAAATCGTTTTGGAGTGGGATGAAGTCTGTACGTGTCCTTTGCTGTAGAATATTCACAATTATTAAGTAAATGAAATGCAGTTTATTGCAGCACTAAACCCAGACCAGATCTCCACGTACTGTACACTGCAGCCAGCCCTGCGGACCTGCATCGGCGTCATCAGTCACGAGCGTGCTTGCCGTCGATGTGGACCACTACCTTCATGATCTTAGTTCGCGAAGCCAAGCCATTGCAAGAAACACGGTGCATGCACACACATCATGTAGGCCTATACGATTCATATTGGACTGCAACCGAATGAAACCTTACTTAAGTTTAATAATACAGGCAAAGACACGCACAACCAAATTTTCAGTATTCCGTGATAGTTGACATTTTCTGACATGAATGATACTGGCTGCCGACCGTTTGCATTCATCAAAATTGTGGCAACAGAAGGTTGGCACGATGGCGTTTTTGACTCACCCACCTACGGAAAAAAAATTCTTGCTCCGCGCACGCACGTCCGAATGACCGGGGATGCACTTGATTTGGGCGTGCGCTGTTTGAATATTGAACTGGCTTATTAGGTATGAGATAACTCTGCCGGCTGTTTGAGTCTAGAGCCGTGTCCGAAACGGGCTTCCAGAGCTACGATTAGGTCTATTGTCTGTGCGTCTGCGCGTATTTCCAATGGAGTGAAAACCTAGACCTATCTCTATAGACTGCCGATTCAGATACAGCTTGGGTCGCATCACAACGTGTGCTCAGGGTTCAGCTTGTCGATCCATGCTTATAATGCTATTTCATGACAAAGCACGCTTTACAATGCACTGGGTTCGTCATTTTGGGAGATAAAAACAAGAGACAGGCAAGTAGCACGGTGCTTTCCTGGCTCACTTCGGCCATCAGACCCATGTTTAACCTAGAAAAGGAATCGAGCAAATCCAGATTCGGATTCGGATGGATTCTGGGTCAGTCTTGCTCTTTTTTTTTTAGAGTGCAGCTCACATGTCAAATCTATTCATTAAACTAGAGCGAAGCAAATGAACATGAAAACTCTTTCTTCTTAAGTTGTTGCCATCACTTGGAACGACTGTCACAGAGGTCACTATGGTCATCTCGCCGGGGGGGGGGGATTGTCTGTATCGTCGTCATTGTGTTCCAAAGGCAGGAGAGAGATTTCTATGATACTTCCAATGGAAGGAACAATAACGCTCCATGTTAATGATTACTACAATAACATTATGAACTGCGGTAAAACACCGGCCGTCCCACCGTGACTGATGCCCTACACTATTCCGTGGAATGTCCAATTATTCGTCCGCGCTAACGATGCGCGTCCTCGTTGATGGAGATTAAACTCGTATGATGGATGAAAATGTAACGGGGGGGGGTCTCCGAGAGCACACTTGCAAACAAGGAATACTTTCAAAGCATTTGGGGGGAAATCCAGCTGCACCGACCCACCCACAGCAAACAATATCGTTGCTTGGTTAAAATGTGTGACATGGCGCTATCATGGAGAATTTGTACATGCAGGCTTTTCACTGGTCACGAAGTTCCATTCACCTCCTTTCATCCTCCAGGCTGTTGTCGATCTGAAGTCTGCTGGCAAATCAAAACTGCAAACACTAAAAACAAAGGGACAAAATGAACCGGACGGCTGTGATTCGCAGGCCTTTAGACAATTAATCTCCGCCCCCCCCGAGACGTTTCAGAGCCCGTGCACACCCTGCGTAATAATGATCGTAAAAAGGACAATAATTTTACACTGAACGCGTACAGGAAGAGGCGCAAAAACACCAGCCATCTGTCAAAATGCCCACAGCCTCGCGGCGTGTTGGCTGAGCTCATTATCGGCGGAATGACGGGATCGCGTGTCGGCCGTTGCCGGGATGCGGCCCGCTTACTGTTCCGGTTGATGGAGGGGTGGACGGGATCGGAAGTTTGCTCTGTCACTGCGCACTCCTGATTGGGCCGGGGGGGGTACAAAATAGTCTGACCGATAAGGCGTTGAATAATGTTGAAATGAAGAGCTCACCGTCTCGGACTGATTTTGGACCGAGATCGACTACTCGCGCCACAGACTTCAGCCGCGAGATCGAGACCTACCGACAACCATGCTCTCACCCGAGGACCAAGACATGGCCAACAGAGGACCAAACCTGGGTCCCAGCGGATCTTTTGCACTCTAAGTCACATCTGCAACAATCCTATACAATAATAATAACAATAAAAATATTGTGTGTGTGTTGTGATGGCTGACCGTGTACAAAATGGGGTATGGACCTCGTCTTTTGTTTACAAAATCTAAACCGCCACTTTGTATGGAAGATCAGAAATCCCACAAGCAAGTTCACTCTTGATGGTTGTGAACAGCCCTAGCCTCCAAGTGTGAATTGTTTTGCCACTGCCGAACGACTCCGGTATTTTCTTTTAGTATGTCGACAGCTGTTCCAGTCGACGAACTATCTGTCGTGCGGCTGTTTTCATTCCTCCTGGTTTTTGTCGCCCGCACGTGAGCATGCTGCCAGCGTTGTGACATTCGAAGCAAGATATGAGACGGAGAGGACCCCCTCCTTCGTGTCGGTCATTGCTTTACTGGAATCCCAGGAATTCTTTTCAGACATGGGGGGGTGTATTAGGTAACAATAGTCTAGAGGATGTATGGAATTTGAACACGTGAGGGCTGGGTTACCCCTCTGTCTCATTTCCATTTGAAGCAAGATGTGGGACAGAGAGAACTCCCCCGCCTTTGTGTAGGTCATTGTTTGACTGGAATCTCAGGAATTCTTTACAGACGTCTGGGGGGATGTGTTAGGTAACAATAGTCCAGAGTGTGTATAGGGATTAGACAGGTAAGGGGGGGGGGATACTCCACCGTCCCATATTTTGCCTGGTATACTCATTTCTTGCCGGGGTATAGGCTCTTGGTAAATACATGACGTCATCACTGCAAAACGTCAGCCTGCAGGGGGACCTCACCTATATTCCATATCGTCGTGTCAGTGCTGAAAGTTCCTTTTTCAAAAACATCGCTTTAAAAATTAATTTGGGCGAGAAAATTGGTTGAAATTTAAATATATTGGCCCAGCAAAACTGTTTTATTAATAAACGTTAAAAACAAGGTTTGTTTGAATAGAGTATTTCTTTCATGCTAAAATTAAGGCCCTGAGAGTATTTTCAAAATTTACATTTTGCTGTAATGATCTTTCAGCACTGAGGAGACAATATTTCCTGAAGATGACACACTCGGAGGTCAAGCCAGAATTCCCAAACAATCCAAGGGCTCTCTTCCGTACCTTCCTCAAAGCCCAATAGATGGGGGGGGGGGTAGGAGCAGAACTACACCCTCTTCATGAAAAGAGCCTTGTTGGTAGGGAGTTTTCATTTTGTCGACTGTGACGCGACCTCATACGCATGCATTTCATAGTCGTTCGTGAACCAACGAAGTCCAGTTCCCTGTCCACTGTTGCTAAGAAAACTGCACCCTCTCGTGGCCTCACTCGGACCCTTAGATTGACAGCGTGTGCCCCTTCTATTTTACTTGCTTACCCAGATCTGCTGTGGAAGGTTTGCTGGGTCAGATTGACCTAGAATCTAAATCCTGATTTGCTCCACCCTTTCCCGGGTCAGAAAGTCCATTTCTCTGTCCCCCCTAAGATAACTTTTCCCCGGCTCAGATGATCATACTTTTGACCCAGGAAAGGGTTAGGCCTAAACGAATTTAGATTCTGGGTCAATCATAGCCAGCATTTTTCAGAATGTGACTCTTAATCATGGGCCTTTTCAAACGATAGCTGATGTATAGAGAATGTCTTCTTGAATAATACACGCGCACCTGTGAATTTGAAGGTACCAGACTTTTAGTACGTGAGAGTGGGAATTTTTGTGATTTTTTTCAAGTTAACGCACTCTTGAGAATTGTATGAGATTTCATCAAGGTTTAGAGGAATAACGACGACACCGAAGTGGTTGTACTGTTGCAAATAATCTGATTTCTTGACACAAAATCCCGGCTTCCTGTGAAATCAGCCGCATTAAGATTTTGTCACCGTGCCGGTTCAGCCACAAAACCTTCAGTGTACTGTGTGAACCTTCAGAGGATACTCGCTATTCGGTGTTTCATTTCCACGAACATCTAAATTTTCGTAGAAATGAGATCACTTAACCCGGAATGTTGGGAATCGAAACTGCCGGGTAAGCTTTTTTTTTTGGGGGGGGGAGGCTTACCCGAACACAGATTGTGGAATTCACTATGTTAATTTACCCCTGTAAATGTGTGTAGGTCGCCATCTAAATAGCCGTAAATTCTTCCAAAATATTTCCTGAGAAACGTGGACCACCCAAAATGACTTCGGTACAGCTTCGAAAAAAAAAAGTTTTCGGTACAGACAACGTATCACTGGTGTGAATGTATCACATCTAAGGCTGTGTCCGAAATGGGCTTCCAGAGCTACGGCTAGGTCTATTGTCTGCGCGTCTCCACGCAATTCCAATGGAGCGAAGACATAGACCTAGCTCTAGACAAGAGATTCGGATGCAGCCTTAGCCTGCTTTGCAAGCTAAGATAACTGAAGACAGTGGCATAACTGGGGTTACATTTCTAAGGGGACGTCCCGGGTGGTTCACACTTTTTTTCAAGGCGGCATTAAAAGCTTGTAAATGGCTTGTAAATTAGGCTATGCACATTTCCAAGTTTCAAGTGAGGGGCACTATCTTCCGGTAACGGGAGGATGGCACGCCCTTCCGCGGTTACGTGACAGTGAGACGGCTCGGTAATCCAACAGCACATGCTATGCTCCGTGCCAGGCTATTTGGGAACGGCTACCGTACGCGCGCGACAGTGTCCTATCAGGACAGCCGTACCTGACTCACGCGCTTGCTTTGTTCCTGAAAGACCCGGGCTTTTGAAATACCGAACTGGCTAAATGGAAACCTCCGAACACTTGTCAACAAAGTATGATGTAGGCCTACGTTTTAATTTACGAGAAGGCACGGGAAAGCCAAAGCATAATACCGAACGGACGCGATATGAAACCACCGGCCGGATGTCTTGGATTGCCCGGTTATAATCGAACTAGTTCTTATGCAGGCGGGACCACTTTACAAGTTTTGTCAACGTCAGTTTCGATGTTCATCATTTTGAAACAGCTGAGAAAACAATGGAAACCGTTCGAATGTGATTAAACGCAGCACATTTCGGCGAATGTTCTTGTCTCTTTATAATTAATTAATTAATCACTCATCGAAAGAGAAGCTAAATAAGGCAAAGTCGTGGCTCGGCACGGTATGCATTGTCCTAATATTTTTTCCTGAACCCTTTTCCTGTAAGGATATAGAATCTCATGTATTATACAGTAAACTATTTTTGGTATTTGAATAAATCGATTTGTCATAATCATTCGTCAAATAAAAGACTGGTGTCCATGAGTGATACGCAATGTAGCAGTCCCAGAGGCTTGATGCACACAAAACTCGTTAAAGTTTAGCTGCAATGAAAGTCTTTTCAAACGCATTTTTTTCCTGCAGCTTTTTACTCTCCTTCAGTATATGAAAACGCTTTTACATTCTATTTGGTAAAATGGACTGAAAAGTGTAGGCCTACTTTTTGAGCACTTAAAAACGAGCCGTGCTTTTCTAGACAACGGAAGGTGTTGTTGCTGTGATGTCATCCAGGGAAGGCCATTGAATCATGCCCCCACATTTTTTTATGTTGAGCAAAAAAATTAAAGTGGATTGTGGAGAATTTTTTTTAGGATTTCCCAACGACTAAAATGTTTGCAGTGTCACCAACAAGGGAAAGGAATTTTTAAAAGCCATAAATATGCTATCCTTATGTAAGATTCTGCATGAATTTGATACACATTACAGATGTACATCTTTATCATGAACATCGCCCCTTATATAGTGTATATAGTGTCCCCCCCCCTTCAAATTTTCATGGCTCGGCAAGTCATCCCTCCCACTTCCCCTCCCCGCCCCCACTGATACCAAGAGGGTCGAGTGAGGATCTAGATGTACATTGGAATATACGACCTCAGCCGTCGAGTTCGGGCGGCCTGGTCTTGACGCCGGTATCTTAATTGTTCTTGCGCTCAAGCGATGGGAACACGACCCGGGAACGTTGGTCTAGGAAGAGGATTACCCACCACCTCGTTGTCAGGGTTTAGCAAGAACACACGGAAAAACACGCGGGATTTTGAGTTTCGAAGAGCTACGAAAGTAGCGAGATGGCCGGCAAAGGTGGAGACGATGGGACAGTTGTGTAATCTTGACATTAATAATTTTCCATCACACAGAAACGCATATTCATTTTTAAATAAGAACTAACTTAGGCAGCCTATATAGAAATCCAAACATTAACGCTTGAAACGGTACATAGGTGCCGCCGTGTTGCATGTTGATATACCAACGACAATCGATAGTACGGTCCCGGCACTCGAACGTAGCAATGATATTTCACGGCTTGCTGCATTTTCCCATTACATGTGACAAAATAGGAGAACACATATAGCTGGAAGTTAAGAAGGAACGACCGGACTGGACTTGTATTCACTCCAAAAAAATGTGAGGTTAATTTTAACACCCTGTGTGTTATCGGAGGACAACAGCCAGTAAGGTTTAGTCCTCTGCTAACACACAGAGCGTTAACTTAACATCAACGTAATACCACAGGTTTTGAAGTGGAGCGGGGGGGGGTCGAATTTCATGCGACACCGGTGTCACCAGAAAGTGGCTCAGTCGACCTCGTCAGACTCATCCTGCGATGGGCTTCTTCACAAATGTCACGCAAAATGTCACATGCCGCGGTCGTTTACAAATGAAATGACGGGCGGGCTCAATTTATTGAACGAACGCAGATGCACGAGAATTGAAAAAAAAAAGTCTCTCGAAATAATAACTGTGTATAAAACCTGACGACATTATATACCGCGTGCCCACGCGAGACATGTTTCAGTTGATGAGACATATATACACGTGCTCGATGTGCACCATTCATAAATCACGCTGAGCGATTGCTGACAGAAGTTCTCAGAAGAAAAAAAAAACCCGACCCGGCCAAACAAACGCTAGCCGGGAATCCGATAAATCTTTCAGATGCCCACTTCCCTCTAATAACCCATCAATTGAGTTATTACCAGTACGCACATTAACTATTCAGGGGAAAAAAAGGTCTGGCTCTCAGGAGTTAATCAGTGTTCCGCTGGAGACAGCATATTTCTGCTCATCATCAGTTTTCATTGGGCATCATGGTTGCCAGAAGTCGCCATAAAACCATTCCCTTTGACGGATGGCGACACGATGGCCAACTACGGCCATTAAAATTAAATTCAGGACGAAAAGAAGTGAAGAAAATCTGTGAAAAACAGAGTGATGTACACTGGTCCGTTAAAACTGAAATCTTCATTTGATTTGGACAGCCCTGAAGAGGACTGACAGTAGTAAAATCTTCAAAATTAGGCTGACAAAAATGAGGACGGGTGTATCTCGACACACCAGTCAATGGCCGCTGCACCCTTAGTCTAGCATAATAAAGCATGATCACGTACGCGCATCAAGTTTTATCGTGTATAATCTGGCCATTTTGAACAACACTTAAATGTCGACAGAACGGTACGCTTTTGTGTTTTTGGCGGTCATTCCACAATATATTGATGTGTTTTTGATTCAAAAATGAAACTTGTTTTAAAGGCAACAGGTGTGCGCAGCAAACTGAGCTTGGTTGATTTATCGTTTTTAACTGGAATGACACGTCGAAGGTGTCACCGTCTGGGTCCTTTAGTTCGGAGTTCTCGGCAGACGTTTGAACTTAAGATCTCCCACCAAAGGCCCATCAATATAAACGACGGGCAATAACAACAGAGCAAGGTTAGGCTCAGAAATGAACAAGCAGTCCTCGAAGTGACGAGGACCCATCGAAGAAAAGATGTCAACACCGGTGCAAGGTGTGAAAAGATGGAATGGAACTTTGAGATTGGCAAGCTCCACACGAGGGTTACGTGCCTATCAGATGTCAGGAAAGGAGACGAACAAAAGAGGTATTGTTGAGCCGGAAAGTAAAAGGTCACGCAGCGAGCTTCTGGAACCCTCGCGCGGTCTGCCTGTCGGGATTTTTCATTGAGCCGTCCTGTCAAGTTCAATAATTTTTGGAAGAATAATTCCGTACTGACACCACCCCATGAAATGCTCATGTTGGAATTTTACCTTTGTCTTCGTCAAATAATATCAAGGAAAAGTCACCTGGAGATGGGTAAAAAAAAGAAAAAACAAAATGTAAAAACATGAATCTCATTAACGACTTTTCACGTCCGGCGATGTAGTACCTAGGTCTACACACTGTAAAAAAACGTTGGTCTAAGCAGTGTTGGGCATTTGTTATTTGCCCAACCTTGGTTAAAACTGTCATATTGTTGGTCAATTTTCCGTCACTGTTGGTCAGACATTGACCGAATATTGTGAAGAGTTTGCCCAAAGGTTGCTAAGTTGATATTTTTATCAACATTGGGCAAAATATCAACCCAACATTGACCAGCCTTTTTACAGTGCATGTTCATGCACGTTTGTTTTTACTCCCCGTGCTTCCGTGAAAACGAGATTGTACAACGTTGCAAAGATATACCTGCAGTTGATGGGTTCCAGATTCCGTTTAGCTGATATCACGCAGTTGTTGTCAGCAAAGGTTAGATAAAATATTACAATTTTTTCCTGAAAGTAGAATTACCCTATATATTATAAAGTATGCCAAATATTTTGGTCTGTTTTTATTTTGGCTTTTACCCACAGACTACCATAAAATTTCAAACCGTAAATGTTCATCTGCAAACGAGACTGCCGCATTGTACTGATCTTCATGCATTTTAGATATTCGGAAGTGATGGGTCTTTTTTTGGCAGGATATTTCTCGTTTAGGTCAGGTGATTTTTCAGTTTCTATAACTTGATGTACTAGTAAATATTTTCCAAAGCCCCTTTTCTGACTTGAAATTTTTTTAAGAAGTAAGTGAATGAAAAAAATATTACAAATTCTAAAATCTTTGCACATTACTTTTCCTTATTCAAGGGTTCCAGAAGTGCACCACCAGGGATCAATTTTCAGGCCCTACTGGCAAGGGCTTCCTATCGCAAAAAACATGACGACAGTAGCCTATCCAGCTTTTGGTGTCGGTGGGGGGGGCAAAGTCAAAAGCGAATGCGGTTTTGGGCTTATTTTACATGAAGTTGGAGGAGAAAAAAAATATCAAAATCCTTACGGTCCCAAAATCCTGGCTCTTGTTTTGTGGTGTTGTTTTCTTAGGAATTGGGGGCTAATTTGATGCATAAATATTAGAATAACAATTTGATAAATAAATGTAATGAAAATAACAGTGAAAAAAATCCTTCGGGGAGAGGAAGTGCCCCCTCCTCGCTGGACACGCCATAGCACGGCGAGGACCACTCAAAGGAGTCATCAAAGCGGCGGTGAAATACGAAAACCAAGGAATGCCCACACTCGGGTATGTAACGCCAGTGGTCAACGACAATGACATTGCTGGTGACCACAAAACGACGACGACACCAAACATTAACGACAGCCACCCGATAACCTGCAGTGCGCACAACCAGCACCCTGACCGACATGACCCCCTATATCACACGAACCAGCCGGCCAAGTACACTCCTCTTACATACAGCAAACCACGATCAGATGTCTTATAACCATCACTCCAAGACCACATGCACCGGGGAGTAGGTTCGAGTGTTTGTAGATCTCATCAAACTCTGGCAGGTCCCCCCCCCCTTCTCAGCCAGGCTGGTAATTGCGTAGATGGGGGTCCACGGTGCAAAGATTCAGCCGCGATTCACGCGCGCCGGCCCCGTACACTTCGGTGAGTTCTGTAGATACCAGTCACGTTGCAGGCGCTTCACAGTGGCGATATGACGTGTTAGATTATGTTTCTGATTTTCCCAAACGTGCCCAGGCCCCACACACTATTCTGTTTCCCCGCACAAAAATAGTCAATCTTGCTTAGAGATCTGTAGTTTGCCCTAGCAATCAGTGGTGAGCCAAAGTCCGCCTTTGCATATGAAGGGAGTAATAATTTTTCCTTGCTTTCATGTGGCTCGTAAGGATCCATCCCAAAAATCGACCATTGCGCTATTGCACCAACGAGAAGCTGCGAGTGTAAGTCAAAAATAAATACAGTCACAATGGCATCAACATTTGTTCAGTAGGTTAAATTTAAAAAAAAAGACTAAACGAACTAAACGAGAAATTATTCTTGAACAAAATGAAAAGGGTCTTCAACATACGATTTAAACCGACACCGATGACAGCGAGTCAGGTACTCTGCACACCGCCAAGGCCGACCTGAATCTCCAATGCAACTGAATGATCTTTCTGCGATCTTAAAATTCTTGTGGAGCACTCTCTGTGTTCCATAAATCTTGATTTTCCTTCTGTTCCAGTTTCTCCCGACATGTCAAACAAAGCAACACAAAATGGTCCTTGTGCCAACTTAACATGAATTCATTTTTCACGCATTTTGTTTACTGAGCGCTACAAACACGATAATTTCTACGAGTGACAACCAAAAATATTTAAGTAAACAAACAATTTTGTGTTTATAGTTTAATTGAACAGAAAAAAGGTTCTGGAAACAAGGAACTATGAAAAAGGTGACTTCAACGCACATCGAGGTGTCCGTAGATGCATGCCGTGGATGTTGTTGCCAACGTACAAGGAAAAAGTGCGTTCCGCTGTTTTCGGAGATATCAGAGGGACGAATACTTTCGCTCAATTTATTTTGGGTATATAACTTGTTTCTGGTTTGAGTAATTGGCATATTTTTGTGGCGGGTTGTTAAATTTTGCCGACACGCCTTTTTATCGAAGGCAAACAAATTACTAATTGCCTCGCTCCACAGTCTTCAAAGCGGGTTTATCCCTACTGCTTGCTCATTCGCCTCCTCTGACACCAAAGCACCAGACAGTCGTCGGTTTCGACGGGCACTTAGTAACGACGCTGCAGATCATCACAGGCCATTTAATTCGCTGGTTTGCGCGGGTGTATAAACTGCCGCCGAACCGCTTCAGTCAACACAGCAATTTCACGACTTACGGCCGGAGAGATGAGTCCGTGCGGAACCACCGTGAGCGGAACCGGTTTGGGCTCGCCCCGGATCGTCTAACAGTGGAAGAGTCGAACCTTGAGGGTGAGGCTTTATGTAATGGACAGGGGAACTTCTTGCGATATCCTGACTGTTAACGGCGGTGATCGAGGAAGTTAGGCGCCTACACAAGGCGTTTTCTCTGGATACTCAGCGAACAGGGATTCACCGGTTCGCGTCCAGTTTTTGTTGAGATTTTTCATTCTGAGAAATCTGAAGGATTCAGGAAAGTAACGCTTTTTTTTTCAAGTGCGCCGAAAACTCACTGCATTGGCCGGTGACCAAATGTACAGGAAATTGACAGTGTCTGTTTGTTTGAATGGAAAATACTAAACCGCAGACCACAAGTGCTTTGTTTCCAAATTACTCATAAGCCCGCCGTTGGATCAATTTCGTCTGTTTTGATGAAAAGGGAAGAAAAGCTCCCGATTACTGAATACTGAGTGCTTACATTTTTTCATGTAAGCTGAGGAACGTCGCAGCTTCTAAACTTCGCTGGGACGTGTCATCCAAACCGGAATTCAACGAGCCATCGCATGTTTCAGAGAATTACATTACGCTATTTGTCTTCTCAACATGTTGGAAAGGACGCTTAAAACTGGCCGCCAACGAAGCTTTGCTAACTGATGAACGGGTCAAAATTGTCTGCGGAAAGGATCCTTTTGATTGTGCTCGAGAATATCACTTCAGCGGAGAAACTTGGTGCGTCAAAATTCCTGAGTCGATAGCTCCAAAATCAGGATCACAAAAATTAGGTTCACCTGCAGCAAATCTTGTCGTCAAGCCGTAATCGTCACTTTGTCGAGAATATATTTTCATTTCTCTCGTAAAGCAACTACTCTAACCTGTAAGACCAGCATGCACTCGACTCAGCACAGCTTGCTAGTCGGCCTTCTAGTGCTGGTAAGTACATGTAATTACTTCATTGGTGTTTTCGTAAAACAAAATGTAAAAAAAAAGAAGAAATTTTGACGTTGGCGCCATGTCAGAGCGAGCTTAATGTACAAACTGACGGGAAAATGAGCTTTAATAAATTACCCTTTGCAAAATTTCCCGGTATAACTGAACTGCACCGATTACAGCTGTGTACGTGACCGTGAATTAAGGAAGCCATGAAGGTCCACATGACTTTGTGAAGTTTTTGCAATGAGTTATCTTTAAAAAAAAAAAATCGTGGCATACCGCTGTCATCATGTTAACAGCATTCTGCGCCTCTGACTGGAGTCGATTGGTTCTGGAATTAGTTTTTGTGTGGTATTTTACTTACAGCAGATGCCTTGTGGTCTGGGGTATATATAATTGTGTATAAATACAAATGAGGTGTGAAATTGTTGTTGTTGTTGTTTTTGCCTGCTTTGTCTTTCTTTCCTTCCTTCTGGGGAGGAGGCGTGGAGTCTTTTTTAGTGCCCGAGCCTTATAAATTCAACTAGGCCTATAATAAGACTGTTACACTTGGGCTTCACCTGGAGAACAACAGAAAGTACGTGGAATAACAATCCAGGTCAGAAATAAACATTGTGTAATGGGATGTAACAATAAACGGTGGATATTATGCTCACCTTTTGCGCAGTTCATGCGCGCGCTTTAAATACCTCTCCGACCAATGGCTTGCCGTTGGCTTGCCAAATGCATGTGCATCAAGTCCTTTTGAAAAAAAAGTGTCGAATCTTGGAAGCGTAGAGTGGTTGAAATAGGCCTACTCGGCTTTCGGATAGTGGCCTATGTTGTCGTCGTTAGGAGACGTAAGACGTGTCTCGTGTGGCTTAATGGAATGTGCGGCCGGCAGTCTTGTGCCCTCTGTGCCATTAACTTATGCCATGTTCAATAGCTCTATGCTTATAGGCCTACGTAAAAGCTTACTAATACGGCATCGCTTATGATCGAAGCTTCATCTTCATTAGAACTTGTTTGGTTCACGTACACATGCACAGTTGATTTTATCTAGCGACCCTGAGCGTTTCATGACATCCTGTGATATCATAACTGTCACGGTACTTTCACAATTGGATGGGATGATCAGTATCGATTTTTCTCAGGAGTAAATAGAAATGTTGATGTTGTTGAGAAACGAGATGTTTATCCCAATCGAATGGCGCATCTAAATAGATGGCTCACGCTCCGTCCGAACGCGACACTCAAGCAAATTCAAACGTCACGAAACATTTGCAGCGAAATGCGTCTGGGTTGAGATGGGTGCAACTTTTGCCAGTTCTTGGCGTGCGCGCGTGTTTGATCTGTCATAAATTCGCCTCCGTGTTTGCTTTCGCCCCCCCCCCCAAGTTTGAACCAGCCCCTGGACTACAGCAGCTGGTAAGGAAGTTTCGGATACTTTTGTGCACATTATAATGCCACTAAGAGTTACTTTTAACATTAAGGTCTCGGTTGGTTTTTTTTTATCGTACTGACAGACACCTAGGCTTAAATAGAGAATAAATGTACAACAAGGTTTATTACACAAGTGGGCCATGTGTTAACCTAAAACGCGGGGCGGGAGGATATTTGCCTACAGGCTCTGAACACTGTTCACTGCCCAATCTGTGATAATGGAAATAACACACGTTGGTGTTTAGGAATGGCCACACCGAAATGTGTTACTTCAACACTGCTGGTGCTATATGCACCCACAAGTGTTACGGTGCACTGTAGGATATTAAAATTACACCAACAGTGTTTAATTAACACCAAAACTTTTAACACTAGTGAAAAGTGGTGACTTGTTCCTCTGGTAACTCCGATGTATAACACCCCGGTTTTTGCAGTGTTGTTCCGCAGGCCCTATTAGCCCTATAACACTAGCACCAAAATTACTACGCTGGAAGGCGATTGAGCCTTGTATTTTGTGTACACATGCAGAGCTATGTCAAGCCGTGGACTAACTAGCTTAATCAAACTTCAGAAGTGAAACTTGTCCGGGACCTTAGTCACAGATGATGACAGAAAACCCCTCAGATCTAGTTTACTGATTTGTATTTTTTTTTCAATATACAACAAATGCACACTCTTTCCATTTGCCGTGTGGAGCTCTCCCTTCGACGATAGTTGATGGATGTGAGTATGTGAACTAAACATTTCCTGTTATGAAATAATTTTCGTGTATTATTCTAAAATAAATAATTAGACGGTTAACGTTAAATAGAAAAAATGCAAGAATGTATTCACGAAACTGAACACCCAGACACATAGGAATGTCCGCGTGGACTTGGATGCGATTAACGTTTTCCAAATTGTATGCCCACTTTTTAGGCACGCACTAGTTTTTTGATCTTGCGATAACCACACTATTTCCCGGGTCAGAATGTGAAATTATAATATTCAGTTCATAATGTACACAAAGCCTTTACGTAAAGGAAGCATATTTAGGACATGACTGAAAAGAGATTGCCCATGCTTTCGCTCGGGGGATAATATTGTACTAACGTGTTTCACTATTTCAAGAGTAACCCGCCAGGGCGAATTGTGGGCAATGTTTTTTTTTGCAATCATTTCCTAAATGCGCCTCCGTAGTATTGACGTCACCAGCGTGACCTGTGGTAACGCCTGAATCCCGGTCGGCCATACAAAAGAGGGTGCGCTGTTCCAATTCACGGAACATTCTCCACTTGGCCGAGGCGCTTAAAAAGTAGCCCTACAGATGCTTTCGAAAAGAGGAGTCCGAATGTGGGACGTATAATAGTGGGATGGTGTAATTATGACCCAGAATCCTCTCTGTAGATTCAGGGACACCCATTTGGGAGCAAAGCAGACAAAAATGTGATCAAATGATTGCCAGAAGAGCCCGAGAAAGGTGAGGGATGTCATTTAAAAAATGTCTGCCGAGAACTGGGACGTACGTTCACTTTTTTTTTGGGGGGGGGGTGAGTTTGATTTTGGTGGATGATTAAAAAATTCATTGGTTAATCTACTAAAATTTGAATATTAAATGAAATCTTAAGGACCCAACAACAAATTGTTTTTTGTTTGAGAGGCCTCGAGGACTTCAGTTGCCTGGGGCTCCAAGCTTTGTTGATTTATGTCCATGAAATCGTTTACAAAGGCATTGCAGCTAATGTTCTGTTTGACATTGGTTGAATTGGTTCAGTGCACCCATGAGGAGTCTGTGACCATGACCTTTTATACTTGACCTCTCCATGTAGCTTTTGTCCATGAAATCGTGTACAAAGGCATTGCAGGTAATGTTCTGCTTGACACTGCTCGATTAAGGAGTGGCGGCAGTAACATGCGTCACCCAGCAGCAAATGCATGCTCACCCTGGTGTTGAGAAGGTAACAGTCTTTTCATACTGGGCAAAAACACAAACGTCTCGAAATCATTGTCCTGACTGTGCCGGACTTGCACCCTGTTTTCACAACACAAGGCAGTGGGGTCTAGAAGAGGGCGAGTGTGGTCTCAGACGGAAGTCCCGTAGAGTACCTGCACAAGGTTGGTGCACACGGGTAAACTTTAATATACACAAAACGTTAGCCAGAACTACTGGCAGGGGTGACGCGAGGCACGTGAAATTCCTTCATTAAGCCTGGTTTCCATACCGTCGTTTGTAACGTGCAGACGGAACGCAAGACGTGCAGACGCAGACACGAACGAAAGAGACGGTGCACGACGCCATTCCACCCCAAAATTGAAACAAATTGGCTCATGTTGAGCCTTGTTTATCAAATATGCAAATTTGTCAGTGCCAATTCCAGCGCCCTTGCGTTTGTTCACTCATCTGTGTCAATAACATCACAAGATGCATACCATTGCAAAGAGGACATGCTGCCCTTTCTGGAGATATATTTCTCGTCCCCATATATAAAGTAGTTTTGCCATTACAGTAATTTTTATCTTGATATACGTTTAAGTAGACATCCTGTATAACTGTATTGCACGGTTCATATCAAACCCCGCGTAATGTGCTGTTCTACAAACTCGGCGCATTGTGCTGTTTTTACGCTGAAAGCAAAACCCACGGCTGAAAAAAAAATTACAGTAAATTCAAAGGTAGCGCATTTGCGTGCAATCGCCCCTGTCACACGTTTACTACCTGTCAAGTTTGTCTGAAGAAAAAAATTGTTATCGCGCTCGTGCTCATTGAACATGGAATAATGTGGAACGTCTGTGTCCCAACGAGGTCGAAGGACGAGTGGACACAGACGCATTACATCATTCTTTGTTCCACGGGCGTCAGTGTGATAACTACTAAGCATTTATTTGCTATACGCTTACATGCTAAACATGTTTAGAGCTTTGATGATTGGTGATTATTTACGAATTAGAAAGCTATTATTTGTGATTTAATCTGCTTAGAAAGTGACGACAAGCTTGTTTTTGTGTGCTATTTTGCGCGCGTGACATCATCCACCTTTATGCAAATGCCGCCAGTGGGTTTCGTGGTCCCTTGTGCATGTACTGTACCCTAGAAATGCAAAATCGGGAATCATTGAGATCTCATTCGCGCTCGTCAGACACCCATTCTGTAGTAAGCTTAAATATGCAGCGTTCCGTACTACGCAGACAACCTAGCTCTCCAATCATAGGCATGATGACATACCGACTTACCCCATGACATAGCCGATCATTTGCCTAACAAAGAAACGGGGTAAAGTGACATCGTCACTGGCACTAAAATATCTGGAAAGTCAGTTGAATTGAAATGTCAAGCTTCAGTGTGAAACTGTACCAGTTAAAGTAATAATTATCCGGTTTTCTTATACCTTCTTTTCGTTTTGTTGTTTCTACCTCTAGTTGATTTTTTACTGGATAATGGCGTGTTCATATTCCCTGAGGCCTTTGCGCACCGTGCCAAACCTCATCCCTTCTTGCGTCAAGATCTTGAAGGAAGAGTGGCCGCATTGCAAGGCGCACCTTCTACCGGCGCTCGTCAAACAAGAGCTCGCACTCGCCCCTTGTTCCTACGGCTTGGTCCGACACGTACACGCAGGCGACGCAGGCGACGCACGCGATGAAGGCACCCTGGTTGGCCACGTCCGACTCATTCCAGTCACTAACAGACAGCGGGCAATTTACGGCGAAAGCTTGTGTGTGGATAAGGCAGAAAGGGGGCGGGGTCTTGGTGAATTAATTATTGCAAGAAGGGAGGAGTTACTGAGGAGACTGGGATACCTGGAGTTACATGTGACTACCTATGCCCACCGAAAGGATTACTATCTTCGCCGTTTCTATTCCATGCTAGATAAGCCGGCGCATACGCTTGGAGCAAATATCCTCCAAACAAGTGTTGCAGTGGGAACGCATCCCTGCTTTGTCAGTTGGCATGGCAACGTACTGTATCCCGGCCTTGAGTCAGAATACGAGGGCGGTGCCATAGCAACAGAGAAAGAGGTTGCTGATGGCAGCAGTGGTGTTTGCTTTGTGAAATATCTCCGGGGCACAGAGCACATAAATAGCGAGAAACGGGCTCAGACGTTGTTCCCTTAGTGGATAAAAGGGAAGAGAGGGCAATGGGAGAGGAAGTTTATTTCTCCCGATTTGTAAACTGCCAATTTCTCTCCTCCCTGTTTGTAACTTGGCAGCCATGGTTGCGATTGCTTGAGTTATTACGTACCAAATTGAAACTTGTATTATGCTGTAACAGTGGTACCAAAAGTAAACGGGATTTCACGGGGCTGCCCGAGAGTCCCCTCTCCCATAATAAAAGAGAAAACGTCCCAAAGAATAACTACGTTTGAGAATTACTGAAACAGCAAATCGAAAAATAACCCGATCCCATGCAGTGGGGATCCAATCCTAGGTCAACACAAGGTGCGCAACTGAAATGCTTTACTTTCAACCGTTTGAAGTTGAACATTTCATAAATGAGCTTTTAGCAGGTTGCTATCCGAAACATTAGCTAGCGGCGGCAGGGTTACATGAGTGGACGCTAAAGTCTGATTTCCCAATGTCTTTAATTTGGGTTACGTCACGTGATATTTTGTGCACGATGTTGGGGAAAAGTTAACTGTAACAGAGCGCTGGAATTGTTGAAGTGACAACATTAATATTTATGAACCTCGAGCTTGAACAAGAGAGGGCGCAATTTCCCAGCAGCGCAGGCTGCGCAGGCTGCATTGGTTGGAAATGCACTTTGCTGGTTCACAAACGACCATAAAAGACATGCGTCACTTTTGCACCGCTACCAACAAATTAACACTCCCTGCCAAACTGACTCTTTTCCACTGATGAGGGTGCGTCTGCTCGAGGCGGTTTGTTTCCTCATGAAGAAGATGCGTTGCTTGACAATGGAAGCTTACATAATATTTGTGTGTACTTGTAATATTAAACGTAACAATACATGAATGAGTTTACGTCCACTTGGCACTCTGGGCTTATGGACAGTATTCCGGGACTGTCTGTGTTTTGTGGCATCATTTGCTCTAAATTTGAAGGTATAGGCTGGATGGGATGGTAACCACAAAGGTGGAAGAACATTCACAAAAGAGAAAACGTTAACTGTTATTTCATACTTCAGCGAAACGCGACAGCAAAGCAAATCTGACGTCACAAACCGTTTGCAGCGTCATTCGCTCCAGTTTAAACACATTCAACTTTTGCGAACTTGCAACATGAATATTTGATTCGCGCCACAGCAGTTTGTGAGGTGGCTTCCCTCGTTTTTGAGGTGGTAGTCTCCCTCGTTTTGCTTACATTTTATCTCACTACAGTTTTAAAATTGAGGTTCTTGTTGAACAGGAGGACAACGAGGCTTAAAATAAAATGCACAGAGGCAAGGGGACAATAACTAACATGGAATTAAAGGCTTTGGTATGAAGTGTTCGGAATCCCTCAGAACTGGTCTTCTGTTGGTCCAACTCCCCCCAAGTTACTAGCACCAATATAGCAGTGCTCGTAAAAAATTAGTTGTCGGAGATAAATTTTGCGTTAATGTGCTGAGCTGCACAGCTGTGGTTTAGTCAGTTAGAGTTGGATTTTCGTTAAAAATGAAATTTCAAAAAGGCTAAAACGTTAAACATTGTGCTCTATGACACAGCGACACTTGGGGCCTCCAAATCTTTGTAGGTTCCCTATTATTTTCTCAGGCTCCAGGAGAGGCGGATCTAGAGGGTGTAGGGGGGGAGTTGCAACCTCCTGTTCATCCGCGGATGAAATGGAACTAGCAGTGAAATGACGGGAAATGTGTAACCCCCAGCCCCCCCCCCCAAAAAAAAATCCCAGACGAGGATCTATCCATCTGTAGTTTAGTTTTCTTTTCATCGGGGAACGGTGCATGGTGCTTTTGGAAACCCCGAGCAGGACATCCCTTCAGTGCGCTCTTCGACCCCTGCCCCCTGTTTCCTGAAAGCTAGATCCGCCCCGTCTAGGCACAGCGCCAGTTCGGGCCAAGTTCAGTCACGAAGTACAGTTCGACCAGTAGTCAATTGCTTTTTAACAATGCGCATGCAGTTTCATGTGAATGGTTCCCTCTGTAATGATAAATGAAATCAGCTATTGATAACCAGCGATGTGGCCGTTCCCCTTGGCCTGGTCCCAAATGGTGGACTAGATAGTCTAAACTATCCATTGTTCGGGCAGTGTTAGTCGGACCATAATTAACCAAAGTAGTCATGGCTAGAACTTGCCCTCAGATTTAATATAGATACGCAAGCCCTGCTAGAACTTCAGTAAATCATTTCAACTCACACAAGGTTGCTGTACTAGGCTGTTTTCACGATAAACGCTTTCAACTTAAGTTTCTTTGCAAATATCACAAGAATAAATGGCATAATTTAACGGCAATCCCATTCATTTGTATTTATTAAAAAAATCAATACTTCAATATTGATCAGTTGTCGAACTTTTTAAAAATATTGTGTACTTCTTTTGTCATAACAATCATGCTACTGTAATTAGCACAGTCTATATGTACACAATTCCAAGGGGGTCCCCGGCTTACAGACCCCGCTTTTTGGAGTCCTCCTCCAATTACTATCGATTACTTGCTTCATATAAAAGTGTCAGTGGACTCACTGTTTTGACATGTATAAGTGGAAATAAAATGAACTAAACTGAACCGAACTTTGTCACAGTATTGGCCTTAAGGTTTCACTTGTTTATTATTTACTTTTTTAAAAGAGGGCCACACCCTTATTGGTATTATATTCTTTATTTTCTGATAGCTGCGTGGAACATGAACGTTTACTGAATTGTTCCGTTTCTCCTACACTGATAGTCAAGCTGTATACTCTTGGCAGCCCCCGTAGGCAGGAATACGTGTGACCTCCAAAACGTAATTAGTCACCTTCCTTATAATTAGTAAATTGAGGACCGGAAGCAAGCTCGTATTAAACGCCTGTAATTGGTCCCACTGTTTGAGCTCTGAATACCGAATAATCTGATTGAGCCAATAGACACTGACCGCGCTTACCATTATGTCACACACGCAGTTAATAATTGACTACACCGACTTTGTGGTTAGCCCCCATTTGTCACGGTGTTATAATTTATTTTCTCATCGAGAGTATTCCTGATCAATGGTTTTGGTAATCTAATTACAGGTATATCTTCTTAAGATATAGAGGTTATGTGCGGTAGCCATCTTCACTTTTTTTTGAAAATATAAACCCCAAGACGCTACAGGGCTTCTGTTTAATTATCAATTGCAAATGGGGAACCTTCGGCGGCGTATCTACCTTTTGGTGTCGGGGGAAAATCCAATGCGGTTTCGGGTTCACTCAACATGATGTTGGGGAGAAAAAATATCAAAAGCCTTACGGTCCCGACATGCTTGCTTTGATTTGCTGGTGTCGTTTTCTTTGGAATTTGGTGCTAATGTTTACTGAATATGTTCTTTCCTACACATCCATTCTTTGGAAACAAAATCCGCAGAAATTTCTGTCCCCCCTTCCCTGCTGGATACGCCCCTGGGAACGTTTCTGCAGGGAACCAAATCCCAAATGCGAGTACATTTGCTAGGTTCACTTTTGTTTCTCACTAATTGTAGTTGATTTTTACTGGATAATGGCGTGTTCGTATTCACTGAGGCCATTGCGTTCCGTGCCCAACCTCATCCCTTTTTGCATCAAGATCTTGAAGGAAGAGTGGCCGCATTGCAAGGCGCACCTTCTACCAGCGCTCGTCAAACAAGAGCTCACGCCTGTCCCGTGTCCCTACGGCCTGATCCGGCAACCAGACGACGCACGGGGTACAGGAACCCTGATGGGGCACATCAGATTTGTTCCCGTCACCAACAGGCTGCAGACAGTTTTCGGCGAGAGCTTTTGCGTGGAGAGGACTGCGAGGGGGCATGGCATTGGTGGGATAATACTCATGAAAATTGAGGAACTGCTGTTGAAGCTGGGTTACCCAAGAGATTTGCTGCGTGAGTGACCTACGCCCATCTGAAAGAGTTCTTCCTTCGCCGTTCTTAACGCATATCCGATAAGCCGTTTCCTGCGTTGGGAGCCAACCTACTCCACGCCATCTGCCCCGTGGCAGGCAACCCCGGCTTCGCCAGTTGGCAGGGCAACGTTCTGTACCCGGGCTGTGAGTCGGAGTATGAGGGCAGTGTCATGGCAACCGAGGACCAGATGACTCGAGTTGACGCCCACGCCTGGTTCATAAAACATTTGAGTAACTAAGGCGGCCTATCCGCGACACCCCATCGGCGTTCGGACGTCCTTGAGCTCTCAAATGTACCCATTCTTCCGTATCTGTCTTTTTTTCTGAAGTGCTCCACATAACTGTGATATTGCTTTTTAGGGAGTCAACGGTGTTTGCCTTTTAACTGACTAATGACAAGTTGGAAATTTATCAGAACATCATTTAATATTGATCAAAGTGGGCCGGGGTAAGTGCTAGTCTAAGGCACGACACCAAATTAAAGACGTTGTCTGTCACCATGAATAGCTTGAAATCCCATTTCTCAGACTTTATCGCTCTCCAGAAATTAAGTCAGCGAAGACCAAGTGTGCACAAAATCCCCATAGACTTTTCTTCCATAGACATTCTACATGTATGAATTATTCATTACCACCCCTGGCCCAATCCAGTGCTCCCATTGGCTAAGACGCGGCAACAAACGTATATACAACGACTAGCTCCAGTGGTCAGCTTTGATTATTCCCGAGCTGGCACCTTTGAAGTAAAAACCTCCTTGACCGTTCGTGAGTGTATCACTGCGTTTACACTTGATCCGGCGAGGAGGATCAGATTCGGCAAGGGGGATCAGATCCGGATCAAAAACGTGCGTAAACGCATGGAGAACTTTCGCCATGGTAAACGCAGCGCAGGATCAGATCCTGACCCAGGATCCGATCCTCCTCTCGGGAAGGATCAGATCCGGTTTAGATCCCGCGTGCGGGATCAAATTGCAAGTGTAAACACAAGGCTGGGTCAGATCCGGATCAGATCCCGGGATTTGACGTAACTACATCCGGTGCAAGTCTTGAAGCGAGCGAAAAACAATTTTGTGTCATCGTGAAGACATGTAGTACAGTAAATGTACATGCCACTGTACACGTACCGTACATACGCTGTTGGTCCGGCCGCCGAACAGTTGTTTATTGTAAATATGGAAACGATGTAAATTATTCTTCAAAATAAAACAGTAGTGTGTGGGAAAGTCAGTCCAGTGACTCTCACTGTTTTTGACAACGGCTCCCTACCCTATGAGAGACGTCACAATATACTTGTAGAATAGGAATCACAATGTTTTCTTCTCATTAATTCCTGCATCGTGAACTAAGAGTTTTGGAACACCCCAATTTCTCGCTAAAGCATGTTCAACCATGGTTCAACCACGGTTCAACTGTACGACTTAACTGGGGTTTACAGGGGTTTGACCATGGAGGTAGCACGATCCATCCCAAGGTCAGGGTAATTGTCCGTGTTAGACAATCGAACACTTCTTATATGCGTGATACATAGGCCTACAACGTACCGATATCATTGTCTCTAAAACCAAATTGAGTCGTTCAACTCAAGACTATGACCACGGGTCACACAGATTTGTGTGCACGCTGACCCTCCAGGGCGAAATTGTGTAAAACGTGTTGGAAAGAATAAGGCTATTTACATAAGGTCAAATACTTTGCCTATT
Organism: Acanthaster planci; assembly: GCF_001949145.1. The sequence goes on from NW_019091465.1 coordinate 1,287,157, forward strand.
CCACACTTGGAAGCTGGGTTTGACAGGAACTCTTTTTACCAGGGCCAAAGTACGAAAAAAGACCCATATACCTTATGAGAGTTACAGCGTAACGGTCCCGTGATCATCTCATTTTAGACCACTTCGAAATGGGGCAGATTTCCCTCAGTGTCACTTGTTCTTTCAACCAACTTGCCCTCTTCTCCTTATGTCAGAAGTAACGCCGCAAACTCCAGCAGTATCTGGTAAGTCAAAGGATCAAGGGAATGAATTCTTCTTGGAATTGCTTTTTGTGTATCTCTGGACTCTTCTTCCGTGCACGAAGATTGTTTGGCATCTCTTTTGAGTTACGTGAACTGAACGTTAAAGCTTGACCAAGCATTTCTGGACAAGTGAGGGCGCTTTTGCTTTGATGTAAATCCAGGAAGACATGGTTCAGGTTGCATGTTTTGATGTTCAAATTGTGAACCCCAAATTTGCTATCTGGGAACCTTTCTATGAAAAGGATTTGGCTGGATTATTGCCATAAACTATACTTACACAGCAATAAATTGCCAAAGAAAATAAAATCTGCAATAGCAGTGGTTAGAAAAATCTAGAAATTTTCTCTGCAACATTGAGATTCAGTGCCTTGGATGACATCATAGTTTTGCTCATGAACGTGCAAATGTGCATTAGTATAAAAACGAAAAAAAGGGGTTAAAATTTGGGTTAAAATTGCCCCCCAAAAAATGCAGCTTAATTGAAGCCCAAAGATGCAATTTCAAGGGTTTTTAGTAAAATATTTATAAAAAAATATTTCTATTTCCTGGTTCCTTTAAAAAATTGATAACTTGCTAGGTAGATATTCCCGTACACTTAAAAGGGACGGTGCAAATATCATTAAAACATTGAAACTGGGCCTTTGTATTTCAATTAACCTTATTTTCAATATTTGCTTTTCTACTTGGAGCCATTTTTGTGCTAATTTGAATTTTCCAATTCATAATCAGAACTGTGATGTCCTCCCAGGCTTTGAACCTGAATGTTGCATTGATTTGAGAAAAAAAAAAGATTTAGTTTTATAGATAATTGTGGTTAATTTCTGGTTCTTAGGCAACCAATTGTTGAAGTATGGCAATATTAACCCAATGAAAAATCTTTTTTTAGAATGTTTTGAAAGAGCAAATTGGGGGTTCAAAATTTGAACCTAAAAACGTTGTAGGCTGAAAAATGCGTTTTCCTTGATTTGCACCAGAGCATACAGTGCCCTTTAATAGCGGCGATTTTAATTGTTTTTAAAAAGCTCACTTTTCAATTCGCCTTACCCGAGAGGATTTCAAAACATTGTTTTTCACTTCGAAGAAGAGCCAAATGACGGACAAAAAGTGAAGCAAGGCAAGGTCATCCTTTGATGTAGGAACATGCTGAAAGCCTGGGCAAAGTTTTGAGTGATACGACAAAAAAGGATATAGGATCAAAGATAAAAAAGAATTCTTCGAGAATAAACATTATAACGAGGGAACAAGATTTCTGAAGATTTTATTCTCATCGCCGACGTTCATGTATTTACATCGTGCCTGTATCGGCTCGCTGCTTGCAAAAATGAATCTGCGTGTGCAGCATCTTGCAAATTATAATTTGATTCGCACCTTGATCAGTTGTCTATTTGGCACGATTCCAACGGGTGACGGTAGGAGTTGTATTGTATGGCAGATAAGACAGAGGATACTCTATTTGTGCTGTAGTCTTCTAAAATATGATTTTCCCTTCTCCAGTGCATCCCAAGAGATGCTCATCCTTTCTTATATAACTCTAAGATTTCAATTCAGACAATTTATGCTACTAAAACATCAAAACAATACAGCGCTTGTGTGTTGTTTCAAACTATATGTTTCCGCGGGCAATTTTGTTCATTTTTTTCTTAAAATAATTATATTACCCATTTTTCATGAGTGAAAGAATCGTCAAACTCCCAGAGAATTGGTATTCTTGTCTTCGGGGGAGGACAGATTGCCTTTGCTGAGCTGAAGAAACCAGGAGAAAATAAAATTAGTGGCAATTTCCTTTTAATTCTTGTAGTTGATTTCAGTAACCTGGTATGGCGTGTTCGTATTCCCTGAGACCTTTGCGTACCGTACCCAACCTCATCCCTTCTTGCATTAAGATCTTGAAGGAAGAGTGGCCGCATTGCAAGGCGCACCTTCTACCGGCGCTCGTCAAACAAGAGCTTACGCCTGTCCCGTGTTCCTACGGCCTGATCCGGCACCCAGACGACGCACGCGATACAGATAACCTGGTGGGGCATTTGAGATTTATTCCCGTCACCAACAGGCTGCAGGCAGTCTACGGCGAGGGCTTTTGCGTGAAGACCAATGCCAGGGAGCGGGGTATAGGCGGGAAAGCCCTCATAAAAATGGAGGAACTGCTGTTGAAGCTGGGTTACCGAGAGATATGCTGCGGCACCTACGCCCATATGAAGGAATACTTCCTTCGTCGCTCGTACCGCATATGCGATAAGCCGTTTCATACATTGGGAGCCAACCTACTCCACACCGTTCGTCCCGAGGCAGGAAAACCCGTCTTTGTCAGTTGGCAGGGCAACGTTCTGTACCCGGGCTGGGAGTCGGAGTATGAGGGAGGTGTCATAGCAACCGAGGAACAGATGACTCGAACTGACACTTACGCCTGGTTCGTCAAACATCTGAGTGACTGAGTTGCCCCATCTACGCACGTAAGCTGTCAAGGTGTACCCAAGCTACTGTTTTTGTCCCTTTTTGTCTAAGTGCTTCAAAACAACTCAGCGGCATCTGCCTTTCAACGGGGAAACGACAAGTTGGAAATTAATATCAGCGATCGAAGTGGGCCGCGGCAAGTGCCAATAGGATTGGTATACACGTAGTTTGTTTTAAAGGAGACACAATTTAAAAGAGATTAATAAAAGCAGTTTGATTACTAGTCTAGGAAGCAAATATTAGTTTAGGTGTGGAGAAACTAGGTTTTGATGGGCAGATAATCGAGTGAATCTACTGGTCAAAGAACGTGTGTTAACATGAGTTTTATAAAGTTGCCTAATTAAACTGGTTCGAAATTATAATTCATGCTGGGTACGTTCGGTCAAAAATAAAATTTTCCATAGAAAGAAAAAATACGAAAACAACCTTACTGGAGTAATAAACCCAAAGACAAGACATCTATTCGGGGAATACAATTCATTACAGCTGGCGCGCCTCAGGAGAAGGATTTGCTCAACCCAAGCACTGACTTTTGCTTTGTATGGTGGATGATAATGGATTTAATTCCATTGCGGTGCACAGTATGGGAAATCATAATATTCAGAAGGTGTTCCTAGGATGTAACTATAAATATATTTTCTTCTAATATTTGATAAAAAAGATAATTCTTTGAGTAATGTACACTGTGAATACTTTTATTTTTAAACTTTTGTATGTTTATATGTTTCCTACTTAGAGCTTTTTAGTATTGGAATTTGAAGGAGATGATATGATAAAACAGAAATTATTTGTGAGAATAATGTGGTTTTGAACTTTGGAAGCAATATGATATTGGCAGTATCCGCCTTGAACAGAAGCGCCCCCTCCATTCGTTGAAAAGAGCCATGTTGGTCGTGAGTGTTCATTTTGTTTGTAGCCACACGCCCGTAACGCGTGCATTTTATAGTCGTTTGTGAACCAGCGAAGTGCAATTCCGACCAAAGGAGCTGCCGCTGCTAGGAAACTTGCGCCCTCTGTTGGTCCAGCTCGGGGCTCATTCTATTAACGAGACTTTGTAACATGATCCTGCCAATGCCAGCTGGTTAATGCAACGTATCGCACATGGAGTAGACAATTAAAAGAATCAATACGGTGTCATGTGAGATTTTGATTCCCAGGAAATCGGAGGATTTTTGGATGTAATCCCTCAAATGCGACTTTGTCGTACATTTGTTAACTGAGGCGTACATGCACAGTGCAGCCAATGATTGCCGGTTGCATCACAGTTTCCATTACGGTCTGCCTTCTGCTTGTCCTGCTGTTTTGACCAGACTGTTTTTTCACCCGATGAATGACTGTCAAAAGCCGAACCCCGGTTGACAAAACGGTGGGATTGTCATCCGCGAGCGATGCACTCCAGAGGCTCCATGAGGAATTTAATGTCCCGTCTCTCTTCCTCTATTGCTGGGGAGATTGAGGAGTGCGCGAGTTAATTATTAAAGATACCAATATCCTGCGATATTGAAGGGAGCAAATGGAGACATGAAAAAAAAATACGGGTTGCATCATTCGGCTCAATATTTGCAAGTTGACAATACTGAACAGCACAACGCTGCCGAGATGAACATAAAGGGTGAAGCGATATATCTAGCATGTGTTTGGAAGTGTCTAGTTTTATTTCCAGTGCCTTGTTCTCTATTCGATCTTACACTCTTTATATGGACGCAACTATAATTATGGTTCCAAAGGAGCTGAACAAATACGGTCTTGTTCTAAAAGCGGGGGAAGTAATTAAGCAAACGCTGAGTGAGCTTTTTGTTTTGTTTTGATTTGTTCTGCTTATAGTTTTTGAGGTACAAAAGGTACACCACGCCTTGTCCTCTCATGTTTTGTTGACCGACCCCTTGTTAGAGACCTAGTCTTTCTGAAAGGGAATATGGGCGTGTCACCAAAGTGCGCCTCCAAGAGTTTGCAACGTGTGAGCCGATCACAATGCACAAAGTCTGTCAACCCAATGCGGGTTTGGAAAGGGTCAACAGATTTCGCGCGTTGTGATTGGCCAACGCATCGCAACTCTTGGAGGCGCACTATTGTGAATCGCCCGGCCGTACTGTAACGTAAGAAGTTAACAAATTCACTCTGAAGTTAAGGGACCCGTTGAGCGCCTCTTTACCTAGGACATCAATACCCTGCCCCCTTGCGCTATTTGCTAAATACAAAGTCATGGGGTTTTCTTTGCATGGCAGTTACAACAGCAACAAGGAAACAAACAACGACAAGAACAACAAAAACCACAGCAGCTGCAACAAACCACAGTAGATTAAAGTGCGCTATAATAGTCGCTTCTCCAGGAGTAAATCAATGGCCGTTTTCCGATACTCAACTTGGGCTCCGTCTCAGGCTTCAACTGGTTTTTTTTTCTTCCTGACTTTAAAGTTGTAAGCGCAATAGTAAGTCTGATAGTGCTACAAAAGATCAAGTAAGATGCAAAAAAAGCCAAACATTACATTATTTCAATATAAGTTAAACGCTTCGGCCCACAATCGGGCATTGATTTCCTATACGAAGCCTGAGACGGAGACGAAGTTGAGTATTGGAAAGTGGCCAATGTCTTCTGTCGGACGGCTTCGCCCGCCAGGACTACAACATGAAATATTAGCAGTTGCTTCTGGAGGCTCATCCTCGAGTGACCTTTACCATTGTCAAACAAGCCGGGTTCTTTTAGAGGTCGTTGTCAACATCTCCTCTCCACACGTTGCTCGGGGATTTAATGGGTTTTCAGGCCAATGTCGCTTTTGCGCTGGCTGAATCGTGGAAGATAGCATTTGTTCCTCTACACTATACACGTCTGCTTTCGGCTTTCCCATGACAGAGTCGTGGGTGGTGTTGCAGACCCGAATGCATGCATTGTGTGTATTGTATAGTAGTATTGCTGTCAAAATGAAAGGGCTCTGCTGTAGGAAGGTGCGCTAACGTTTTTGGTTATCACATGTAGAGAAACTCATGGCGAGAAGGTGGAAGAGGACGCACGTGGGTGGACGCTGGCCCACTGCCTTTTTACAAAATAGCGCGAAGAGTCCATTAACACAAGGCCCAGTCTGTCACACACAGTGTAGTTTGAACAAGAGATGGAAGACGGGATATCCTTGACAACAGCTTTTGACTTCTCTCTTCCTTCCAACCCAAAGTTTCAATATCTTCCCAGATTACACTATTCCCCACCCACCCCCCAAAAGAGAAGAAAAAAATGGGGGGAAAAAGCAAGAGAAATGAAAAAAAAATGAAAAAATAGCCACCCACCCGCTGTCGATTTATTGTTTGTTTGTTTGTATATTTTGCTTTCTTTCAGCTGATAAGTGCTTTGCCCTCCCTTACGGGAAAATCTCCCTTGGAAAAAAGTGGTTTGCCCCCCCTGGAAAAATCTGGGTAACGCCCATACTAACCGACATGATAGTCACATACAGAGTGTTTCTATATGCTTTCCACATGCTGTCCCGCTATGTCTCTTCAATAACGATTTCGTGCAAGCATAATTGTGCTCTCAAAAATAAATTGATGCAAAAAAAAGAAAGCTGCGCAAACATTGCAACTTTCGAACTGCACTTTTCTTATTACTTTAGACTTTTCTTATTTACTTTATTACTCCCCAATGATACTGGATAGTTCATATCCGGGACTGTCAGTGTAATGACCAACATTATTAATCACCAGCAGTTAATTTGGTGCATTCGGTATAATTAGAGAAACTGAATGTTATAAAAACACCCAGGCGTGGTATGAAATCCTTGTAGCCGGGTGCTTATCCTTATCCGGTATTTAAGTCAGGGTTATATACCTGGATGATTGGAGAATGTATAACTCCGCTTTAATTGCAGCTAAATATTGTTTAGATAGCTCTCCAAAGTTTGGGCCTAACACCGGTAAATCGCAGACTGCTAAGGACATTACGCTGCATCGTAATCAAGTGGTGTTAATAATTGTAGCGAAAGATTGCCATGAATTAATCAAAGGCTACACAGGCCATAGCTGTTGTTAAGATGGTTACACCTGTATCTAGGATACTGCAAATGGGAAGTTATGGGCCCTACATCCCCCGGACTACTGGCGTCATGCTGGTTTCAGAATGTAAACTGATCTCACACTGCAACGTTTTCGTGGATGGGACATGTTTGTTGACATTGTAAATCGAGATGGATAAAGTCAGCTATATGACCGAAAAATTCGAAAACGTTTATGCATGAGCAACACGACGCACTTTGGTAAATTACATCTTTGTAATCTACTGGGCGTAATTTGTAATCTACGTTTGGATTAAAATATTATGCCACCTGTAATGTCAACATGAAATAGGTATTTTTGCAAAGTAAGGCTTTTTCCCTGTTCAGAGTGTTTAATGAATTAAGTGGATTCGGGGAACACGATGTAAAATAGCCATCTCGTGATTAAGGCCCATAGGTATAACGTAGGGGCAAATAGATATAAATATGCTCCGAGAAGGTAACACACCTTGCAATGTCAGAACGCCTCATGGAAGATGGATGGTGCACCTGCCTACTTGTGCTTGGCCCAGCTTTTTATTACAGCCTGTGGCTTCAGGGCTAGGGTGATATATAATTGGCCGAGCAAGGCTCGGGAAAAGAAGTCTCGGACCTAGATATTCCTCTCCTTTGACAGCTCTGTATTGTTCCTTGTGGTTTAGTACGATTTATCAGAAAATGTCAATCTTGTAGAAGTCCAGAAAATTTTTTCTTGTTTGAGATTATCGAATCTATATTCCACCATTTGTCTTCTTAATCAACAGTCTCATACAAATCATTGAAATAAAAAAGCCATCATAAAATTGGAACTTTAAAAGTATCTTTTAAATGATCGATTTAAGGTCATCGTTGTGCTGGCAGGTCGCATTTTGCGATAAAATATCCAAACATCGAAAAGAATAGAAATGAGAAAGGAAACGAGACAAGAAATGCATGGATGCAAACACCAGAGTTAAATAAAAAATCAGCAATTTAGGCAACGGAGTAAGCCTCCAAACCTTCAGTCGAATGTCAAAGAGGGTAAGTAGTTTCTGGAGAGAAATGTACTGCCACGCGGAGTCGGCCTTCGTCTAGCATAATGACATGACACATATTTTCTTCGATCGCAGAACAGCAAAACAGTTAATATATATATCATCTTCCATGTCACAGGCAATGACAATGACGGAAGAGCACACCCCCTAGTTCGTCTACAGATTAATTCTAAATTCTTTCCTATTCAAACAGTTTCTCATTACAGTTTATAAATATTCAAACAATACTTTGAAAATTGTTTTTGCGAGGCTCGAGTTCACTGTCACTCCACTGGTAACCGCGCGCAGCTAAGGGAACATTCGTCTAACACTTTTTCATTCTCAGAATTAAACCAGTTGCATTCGATCAAGATAATTTGGCCAAATACCCAGGTCTGTTTTTCTCAGCAGTACGATACCAAGGGCCACATTCACAAAGAACGCGCCAAATGTAACCGTTAATTGGTGTTTTAAAAGCAGATAAAAATATTAGCACTTGGAAGTGTGCTTTTTCCAATATTATCCATGTTTCATTGACTTATTTACTTTTTAAAGCATGACCACTGCTATTGCCAGTCCTGTGGTGGCAATTTTTCGGACATCTTTCAACAAAATCCAAGCTCTTTGTATCATTTGTTCCTTTTCAATGGGCGTAAGCTCACGACGGGGTCGTCAACTGCATTCATTTTGCTCCAGCTTGTTTACTTGAGGAATTTTTGTCATTATGAAAGTAGCCGCAAAAACGGCCCTATAGGCCTAATTAAAATATCGTGCCATTCGCCGCGGACTGAAGCCAGGTGTTTTTGGTGTGCGATTACCATCAATAACAGGTAGTGGGAAAAAAATCGAAGCCCGTTTTTCCCTTTTTTATGATTAGCTGGTTGTAGGCAAAAGAGAAAGAAAGAAAGAAAAAAGAAACCGGCGGGTGATTTATTTCGAATTCACAACCAGACAATAAAAGCAAAGAACAACGCAGCGACTAACCGATTGAACAGCTGCGGTTGGGACAGCTTAACAGCTGCTGCGCAAAGGGAGGTGTTATGCGAAACCGTCGTCGAGTCGACATAAATTTTCATGACAACTTCTTCCTTTTGCTTACCGCTGGAATCGGTACAGATAAAACAATTAACAGACGTCCAAATAAACTTGAACTGTTACAGTGCACACGTTTTTGTTCTCCTTTTTCTTTACCATGTATTGGTATTGCAAATTGTGTGTGTTATGTGCCATGCGTAACAGTGACCGCGTGTAGCAGTGTCTATAAGGTATGCAATCCAAAATGGCTGCTGCTCTTAGAAATAGGCCAGTCCTTCTTAGTCAGCAGAGGGCGCTCTACAGGTTGCACAGAGACTGTAGTTTTACCGAGCCCTATTTGAGACCAGAAAACCGGACACAAAGATCAGTTACAAGACCAACCACTTAACAGGGTCAACAAGACAGGCTTTCGTTGAATTTCATTTCAATAGCTTGTGCCTTGAAGTTCAGTTCAAAATGGCGGTTTTCTGAAGATAGTCGTGAGGGTTTCGTGTAATAAACCATATTTACTGAAACAATATTTGGAGATTAGTAACCTTTCTTCAATCCCAAAAAACTAAATAAAACAGGCTAATTAACAGATATAAGCAAAAACCTGTCTTAAGCCAACATTTAACCCACGCTTATTTTTACTTTCCAAATACGAATGGCGTCGTTCCAGTTATCTCCTAAAAATAACAAATACTGAGTCTGCAATTATTTTGTTTCTGATTCTGGTAGGGAACCGGCCTCGAGATTGTCGCGCAATCGACGGCCACTGTAACCTGTGCACTGGACGGTTTCACCGCTGTCGTGGGGTCATGCTACTTGGACGGGGATCCCGGCAATTCGAGCTGGGAGGAAGCCAAGAAATACTGCCTCCGCAAGGGTGCCCATCTACCGTATGTAAACAGCGGCGAGGAGTCCAGGTACCTAGTGGACATGGCTTCGTCGACGAACGATCCCATATGGCTGGGGCTACGTGTTACTGAGGTAGGGAAAGTCTGGCAGTTGAAACGATAAAATTCGTAAATAGCATTTTATAGCTCAGTATCATTCTGTATAGCAATTTACCCTCAAATGGATGGGATTGTTCCAGCCTACTGACCCTGGATATCATGGACCTGGATATATCGCGCCCACCCTCTAGACTAAATTTTTGCCTACTGCCAGCACTTTGCCTGGGCGTTTATAACCCTTTAAGGGTGTTTGCGCAGTATGGAGCAGAAGCAAATTGTTTATTATACCAAAACAAAGCATTATGAAAATGGAACTCCACAGAGTCGGAAATATAGAAGATGCGTCGTAATTATTCCACTTAAGATGGCTTCTACAGACGAAGAATTACCCCCCCCCCGCCGCAGATGCCTCTATCCCCGAGTGCCCCCCTTTAAATCTCTGAATAATCCCCGTTAAATTTGCAGTTGCAGATTCGTTTTTTTTGGGGGGGGGCCCAGGACATTTCGTCATGCCGCTGCTTCATTGCACATTTGATCCTTGGTTTCACGTCTCCTTTTCTTTCATCGTGGTCTTTGCCATCATTTACAGTACCGTCGTGTCAACAAGCGGTGCGACCGTGTCCCGCGCCCTATTTCAATACTCGACTGAAGACCACGTCCCTGAAGTATACATGTAGTTATTCACGATTATTGTCGGTCGAACTTGGCTTGCAGGATTCTGAAAAGAGCGCCCTCCAGTGGGGAGACGGCTCTCCGGTGGACGCCGACCTCTGGATCCAGTTCAACCCTGACCGTACGTACGCGTGTGCAGCGCTACGCAAAACGGACAAGAAGTTCGAACTTGCTGATTGCAGTGACCTCAACCACAGGATATGCGAGAGCGAACCGGGTAATGTTCAGTCAGTTGGTCAGTCCGTCTATCAGTCGATCTGTTTGTTCGTTGCTGTTTTATGACTATCGTGGTTGTATTTAATCCATTTTGTTTCTGTTAACGACCCAATTTCACTCTCTGTGTACTCAGGGTTGTGGCTGTGTTTTCTTTTATATACAAAATGTGGCTGCTAGGTGCATTCAGGGGCGGATCCAGGATTTTCCAAGGGGGGGGGCGTGAACTAAAGCAACAATAGAGTACCGAAGTGAACACGTCACAGGCACAATTAGTGTGTAAAAGGCATTACAGCGAGAACCAGCGCGTGAACCAACACGCGCGCGTACTCCATTCGTTTGCACTGCACTTTCTGGTTCACTGTGACGTCACATTTGGTTACTCTTTGGTATCAGGTTCGTAAGTGACTTCGTCACAAAGGCGGACGCGCCACGATTCGCAGGCTCCCATTGGACAATCGCTGAAGTTGCGCGTTAATTTCCGGTTTCATGGTTCCATGTAAATGGCGATCAATGCATGTACCCCTATATGTGCTCTGCATGCGCAGTGGGCGTGGTTTAAACTGAAGTGACGTCACACTTACGAACCGGATAATGCCCGCGAGCGCGTAGCGCCCAGACCTTACAGCGTGGCGTCAGGGTCCCGCTCAACGTGGGGCCCAGGGAAATCTTTGATTCTAGGCGCTCTACATATCTAATAAAAAAAAATCATTTTTTTTTATTTGGTGAGAAAAGGGGGCGTGCGCCTCACGCCCCCTGGATCCGCCCCTTGGTGTTTACCACACAAACAGTAGCATGTATTTTGTCACCAACTGCGGCCATCTTGTGTTCTCGAGAAGCCATTTCTATTGCTGCCATTATTGAGAACGAACTAAGGCCTACGACATTTCCCTTTACTGAGTCAGCTAAAGCTGGTTTGGAGGCTAACCAGTGATACGTCCATTGCAAGTGTACGAACCAGCCAGGAAGACTCCATGCATACAGGGGTCCTGTTTGAACTCCTCTCATATCAAACCTTGTTCGTACGGGTAGGGGAACTATTATATAGGTCTAGGCAATTAAATTTCGCCCCTGGATCACGTGTTTGGGTTCTATGACAATGACACGTACACCCGCAGACAGAATTTAACAATACAGCTATGGCAGTAGCAGAAATGACAGTGACAACGACTGAAAACGGTAACAGTAACAACTGTCGTTTGACTGCCAGAACTAAGCAGTCTATCTCAGATCTCGGCTGTCCAATGGTTCAGGTTTGATCGTGATTCTCGCGATTACATCCGAATTCTTCAGTCTTCAATAAATGTTACTCCTAATCTTGCTCAGATACGCCTCAGAACCGAGAATTAACGACGCCGACGGAAGCCAAGTCATCAAAAGCTGAAACCACATTGGATGATACCATCCCAAAGATGACCACAACGGAAACCACTGAGACTTTGAATATCGGGACATCTCCGCAGACCGCAGCTTCTGATACCGCAACAATGCCCGAAGCCACCGCTACAAATTTTGTGAGCATAGCCCAAAAGCCCCGTCGCTGATAAGGAAATCCTAACCACTAGGGACCATGAAGAACACCACCTGAATTATAAAAGTTATAAAGCACTGTGCCAAATCCTATGGGAACCTTGTACAAACTACCACTTCGGATATTGGCACTACGGCAAAACCACAGCGAATTTGAACAAGACCACGACGGACACGTCACTCTCTAGAGCTCAGATGTACCCCTTTAAACTTCCTAGCCTGCGAGAGTCCGTCCTGAATTTCACCTTTAACGAGAAATCAGACTCTCCGCTGACCTCAGGCAAAGTCCTTCTGATTCTTAAGTTGAAGAACCATGACTTTTAAGAAAAATATTAACATGGAAGCTCCGATCAATGTATTTTGGATTTTCTATGAGACCAAGACAAGTCCAATTGAATTACATCTTTATTTTCAGCCGGAGAGCAGCTACGCAGTCTCACAAAACAATGCTCTGAAACAGTGCGTCACACTTGATTGCCTGAAGGAGCTCATCGAGCAGGACCCAACCAACGAAGCTCAACTCACGGTAAATGTAGCACGTCACCAGACAGGGAGTCATAATAACGCAGAGTCATAATGGTCGGGCAAAGTGGGTGTCCCCCAATGGGTGGTTGTCTCATGCAACCTTTTTGATCTTTTTTAGGAGCGAGGCTACATTGTGGAGCTTTTATACGCCTTTTGAGGAAAGGAATGAGACAGTCTAACATCGTCCTTCTATTGTTAATTCCCCAACAAAATTGGCCCCTGGAGAGCGAAGAGCTTATTTTCCGATGTTCACCCCAAATCCATCAGTAATGAACGATAAATCTTCCCCTTTTACGGAAAAGTTTGGGTAAACAGTTGATTGGAAACTACAGAGGGTAAATAAGGAAGTCTGCACATTAAAGACAGTAGCTTTTGGAAAAAAGGAGATCTCGAAAATCGATGCAACTGGCATGGCTATCGCCTTGTGTGATAATCTTACGCAGGGATAAAATAACCCAGGAAATCGACTGAAGCCGACAGCCACGCGCAGGCCGTTTCACTTCACCTGTTTTGTAGATGCACGTGTTACTGCTAGCGTTGGATAAGTTTACGACGCAGCTAAAAATGTAGCATTACTGAACGGAAAATGGGTTTGTTTTCAATTTCTTTGTCAGAAAGTTGTGGAGGTCAGCACCGACTTACTAGGCGGGGACACCTTGACTCCAACTGGGATGCCGGTGGTGAATCATTTTCTTTCAATAAATGATATCAGTTACCATAAATCACCAGTATATGAGTAAGATATTTTATTGGGAGGGTACTGCGGAAGGCTTTAAGTAGGTCAGCCAGAACTGTCAAGAGCAAAATCATTCTCGATGTTCGCCCAAATCTTCATATTGATCAAGACAGTCTTCTTGCAGTTTGTAGTCATTGTGATTTCACTAAGTTAAAGTGTGAAGGGGAAGAGTATTCCATGAACTAGAATTGTTATTTGTTTCAATTACTGAAGCCCTTCCAAATT
>NW_019091465.1:1310293-1334708 GCF_001949145.1 Acanthaster planci
ATTTACTGCGAACTAACGTACCTGCGGTGGTCGTGTATCTGCATGTGTAGTGGGCGTGGTTTAAACTGAAGTGCTGTCAAACTTACGAACCGGATACTCAATGTACCGTGTCGACTCTGCGGGCGCGTGTGATCAAGTTCAACACAGAGAGCCTCGATTTCGATGCGGATGTGCGCAGACGGCGCTAATGTGAAATCCCTGTATACTCTCACTATTCACGACTTAAATATCTCACTGGTATCTTTATGTACAAATTTACACATAATCGTCTGTCAATCAGCTTCTCTTCTTTCCTTTCTTCAATCCATGATACGCACGCTTATTCCACCAGACTCCGTCACAATTTGTATGTTCCATTCACCCAGATACCGTGCACGATATGGGGCCGATGGGTTACCCCCCCCCGTCCAATCCTTATACACACTCTAGACTATTGTTACCTATAACATCCCCCCTAGAAGTAAAGAATTCCAGAGATTCCGATCAAACAATGATCAACACAAAGGCGGGGGGGGGTCTCTCCGCCCCATATCTTGCATCCTATGTTCACCCGCACCCTGTACTCTAGTTCTACCCTTCGCTTCTATGGTCCCCGTCTGTGGAACACCATTGAGGGAAATCAGAGCAATGCCGTCCGTTGGCCGCTTCAAGTCCTCCTACAAAGAGCTCTCCTCTCAGAATATGTTACATAGCTTCCAATCCTTAGACACTGTCTTCCTTTATTTCATTATCTATTTTGCCTTTACTTCTGTGATGCATCTATTCGTGTTACTGTTCATTTTCACGGTCTTCAACTCTTCGTACTTCTGTTTTGGATATTCAGTCTAGTATTCACTCATTTTTCTTGCCTGTTTTCAGTGTTTTTGTCCTTCGTCCAATTGTCTGTCCTTAGGCAGTTCTCTTCAAGCCCTTGCTTATATGAACAGCTCCATACTTTCTATCTTATCAAGTTTCCTCTATTTTATCTTATTATATTACATTGTACTCATGGCTCGCATTTATTTTACGTGTATTCGTGATTAGTATTTCAATGAACGTTTGAAATAGATGTTGTTTTTGAATTTGAATTTGAAACTGGGGGTTGCAAATTCAAAGTGCCTAGTGGATGGAAAACACAAGGCGTGAATGTTTACAATCGTCTGAATTCCTGACGTATGAAATAGGCGCAGCGAACAAATTGTTAACGCCTCTGTGCTCCTTCCGCTTTTAGAAAGCCGAGAGAACGTGAATCTGTGCAAACTTTCGAGTTTGTGGCATTGCGTCGCCGTATGAGAGACAAAAGCCTTGCATTTTTCCGCGAAACCTATATTGCAATTTTGGAATTCCCAGCCACTTCAGGTAAAATTTGGATTTCTTTTTTTTTACCGCAGGGAGTGTGCATCTTCCTTCTTCACTGCGCTCTCAACGAAGAGGTATGCAGTTTCAGCAACCATCAATCCTCATATCTGACATCTCACATTTTTAGCAATACACTAAATAGCCTTTGTACTGTTTTTTTTTTTTTGAGTCAGGAAATCTTTCCTCGCACTCAGTCGAGCGATGATCGAATTTAAGGACACACAAACATCTTCCACCGAAGTGTTCGTATATTGGGCGTGTTTTGAATTCCTGCCATGCAATGAGCATTGAAAAGGCCTTGTTTGATTAGTTGTTACAATGAAAAGTTTATATTTTGCGTGCGCAAGATCTGTTCCAATATGAAGTTATTTCGATTTGAAGGTATTTCCTAATGTCATGAAAAGCTCGGCACAACGATCTGCTGTGGTATAACTGTGGTGTCTTGCCGTTGATCCCAGTTGAGGGTTAACTGAATCGATTGCGGACGCCCGCGGGGTCAAAGTTCATCTGAGACTAAACAGCACGACTCATGACATTTTCATTTTTTATGCTTCTGAATAAGCCTTTTGCAAATTAAATTTGAATAAAATCTACTACATTGAGTTATCGTATTGCGCATTAACACAACTTGAATTCCCCAGACGAAAGACAATACCTTGATCCGGAGCAAGCTTTTGCATAGCAACCACCATCTCTGGAATGGACTGGTTTCTTTGTGCCCTCCTTATCCATTGAAACAGCGTATTGTTGCAAGACGTCTCTTATATGTAACTAAGCAAAGCTTGCCCCCAATCACAAGGTATAGCAACAGTGGTTTTAGTATGGAGAATTCAAATTGTTACGTTCACGTGAAGTACCCAGTGTACCAGATTTTATTTACAATTAACTCGCAAAAGGCTTATCTTGCCAGCTGGACAGTAAAATTACAGAAAATTACTGATACGTCTTCACGTTCATCGGGCAGAGGGTCTTTGCTACATAGGTATAAATTTCAATTGTGGGTGTCCACTTGTGCACGTGCATGACTGTTCAGCAATTTAGATATGAACATCAGCATCAAATTAATAACCGTTAACCTTAAATGCACCGATCCCTTAGAGCATAGCTCACGTGAACTCACTTAACAAGTGCAGGTTTAGTACAGGTACAAACATAATCAGCCTTACCGGGGTCGCGGTCGTTTCCAAAAAAATGCAGTGTCTATAAAAGTGCTTCTCTTGGAACGGTTTCAGGTCGGCAAGGCCTTCAAGCTTAAGCGTGACAAACTGCGGAAACTCCACTCCTCCAAGATCCATCCCAACCAGGGCCGGACCAGCAAAACTACTGACGATTCCAGGCGGAGTAAACAGAAAAAGAAAGGTGAAGGGATGCCGTTTTTATTTATTATTCACTTATTTATCCTGGGGAAATATCTCAGTGAAACACTGATTTCAAGAGGTGCCCAGCAATTACAATAAAATCAGTTAATTATATCCTTTATCATGTTTGTCTTGTTCCCTGTAGACCCACTGGTACTGGTATACAACTTAATTGATGGAAAAGGGAAAACGCTGTTCTTCCTTTCAGCCTCACGTTTTTACATTGCTTTGAATGGTACAAAAGCAAGATGGCAGCCCCATGAGGTCTATAGGACAATCTTACTGATCTCCATAATAACTACATAGCGGGCGTCCCGCACCAAGCGCAAACAAAGTCACCATGGACTTAAGGAGCACCTCTAAGGAAAACATTTTCTGTGAATTCATCTGCACAAATAAATATGGAAGCATCCAAATTAACCTCCGTTTGTCTTCAGAACGCGACTATAACAAGCTGAAGCAAAAAGGGCTCTTTGTCTGTTCATACCAAGATGCAAATTCAGAATGTAGATTGTGTCATTTGGAGAAAACAAACGAAACGAGGGGGAAACCTCGCCCTGTGCTCTTCGTGGATAAACCCTTGTGCATGCCAAACGGTGACCCCCCGATGTCACCGTTTGGCATGCGCAAGGGTTCATCCACTACGAGCACAGGGCGAGGGCTCCCCTCGGTTTTTTTCTGATTTTTTTTTTCCGAATGACGCAATCTACATTCACCATTCGCATCTTGGCATGGACAAAAACAAAAGCCCTTTTCAACTTGTTATAGTTGAGTTCTGAAGACAAGTCACACTGCATTCAATTTGGATGTTTCCATATTTATTTGAACAGATGGTGTTTCCTTAGAGGTGCTCTCTAGTTTGGGGCCACCAATGTAGCTGTCGTCAGGGTTGGAGTAGCTTAGCGTGCTTTTGTGAGCGGAATCACACAGGCGTCATTAAACGTAACGTCTCCCAGACGATCGCGATGCTGAGCGGATAGTCCTCGATCTCAAGGCATTATTCTGTCAGTATTTGAAGATCAATGGCTGTTCTGATTGTGGCGAAAATCTGGCGATTAGATATAGTCTTATCATTACTTTGGACTACAAAGGACACTGTTCATACACCAGGCCCGGAGCTGTTTATTAGAGAGAGTTGCGACATGAGTGTCTCAATTGTTGGAACCCAAATGAGGAACTATGCGTCAGTACACATGGAAAATTATCACACAACAGCTGCGTGCTGTACTGCACACATAATGAACAGCCATTTTGGTTCCAAAATCTGAAGTTGGCGCAACTCTCTTTATTTACTGCTCTTTCCAGGCATGGAGCCCAGTATTGTACCAAGTGCCAATAAAGTACATTTCGGCTGTTGGGCATTTCACGCGAATCCCCAATTTATGTATTTCGTTGTCGCAAAGTGAGGAAGTGATCACACTATGGTCATCCCCTCCCCTTGTCAACAATTGCTTGGGGATATGACCCCCCTCCGCAAGAATTAGTTCCATGGCTGTTCCCCATTTTGCAAGTCAGGAGTTTGGGTTCTTGTTTATTGATAATAAAACCATACAATAAATTGTCAAAAAATCCTTGACAGTAAGATGACCATCGTTTTCTTGTTTTTTTTTTCTTTTTACAGCGGTTACATGGGGACCATGTTTGTCCACCGACAAAACTGGATTTCATTCTGACTCCACAAAACGAAGTGAGGTGCACCACGATTCCACAAAGTGTTGAATCTCGTCGTTTTTTTCTCGCTGTTATTCTTTGCTTATTACTCTATGATTTAGATAAAACTGTATCATATTAACAAACTCGGCTTGTTTCATTAATGAGTAATTAATGTGTATCAATAAAACAGTCCAGTCATGCGCTGCGCTCGAAACATTTTACTTTGGCTGACAGTCAAAAGTGCATGCAAAACGAATTAGCCAGTTCGATATATCAATTTCAAAAAATGTAAGGTCGTTCGAAAGAAAAGAACACTTAAGAGTCAGCGTATGGTCGCCCTGATAGGGCAGATCTCTGATGCGCACGTTGCTGTTCCCGCATTACCTTGGACACGCTTCACACTGCTAGAGAACCGAAATGGCTCGTTCAATAATGGTACAAATTTTTGGGGGGAACATATTCTGCTTACCGTTTGCCAATCTCCTTTTAAATGTCCAAAATATTGTTTGATATCTCTCTTTGGATAGTTGCTCTTATGGGAAAGTGAATCATTTAAATATTTATAGTTGAATTGAACATATTTAACCTAGTGAATGATGGCGCTGTTGTCGAGAGGTCACATTCAGGAAGACAGTGTTAATAAGGGGATTCCACTGGGGCCCCAACTGGCTGCTCGTTGGAAATAAAATTGGTGATAAGAATTTTTTTCAACGGCCTGCTGTCAAGTAAATACAACAATGAACCAATAACTCTAAAACGCCAAAATATGAGCAGATCTTAATTGGTGCTGGAAAAGGTGTGAAATTGAGGTTTCTTATCGGAATGATATCGCTGGTTTGCTCCTGAGTATGTGCATTGATGCCGGGCAGATTCTCTGAAAATGGCAAAAGAACATTGCAAATAAGGTTCAATGGGAGAAAGGGTACATTTAATAGGATCAGAATGTGTCAGAAACCTTCACTGCACGGGATCTTCAAAATTTGGGAAATGTAAGAGGCAAGAGTTCATTCTGGTAAACGTATAAATGTATATTGTAAACATACTGAAATTATCATTGTTATTGTATAAGTAGTAAACTAATTACCTAATACGGCCGCTTCACAAGAGTGCGCCACCAAGAGTTTGCAAGGCGTTGGCCAATCACAATGCGCGAAATTTGTCGACCCAATGCGCGTTTGGATAGGGTCGACAAATTTCGCGCGTTATGATTGGCTGACGTGTTGCAAACTCTTGGTGGCGCACTATTGTGAATCGCCCGTATTTTGTTCATCCTTCAATGGTTATTAAAAGAAGATTGTAGTGTTAATTTGCTGTCTTTGCATTGCTTAATTTACGAGTATAGTTGTTTTTAGAGCCTCATCTCAATAGTAGTGCGCCTCCAAGATTTTGCAATGCATTGACCAATCACAGTACGCGTTTAGAAACGGTCGACAGATTTCACGCACTGCAACTGGTCAACGCTTTGCAAACTCTTGGAGACCCACTATTGTGAATCGCTCGTATGGTAAATTGCAACTCTCTTTGATTAAGTATATTTGAATGATGCAGAAATGTAAAAATGACAACTAGAGACAGGCAATATGCAACATACCCCTTTCTTATATGCTATTGCGTTCATTCTTACTCTTTGGGCTGTTCTAATGCTTCCAACCGCGTCACTGCCATGTTGAGCAATACAGAGGCTGTCCCCTCTGCTGAAAATAAATCAACAACTTGGGGCGAGGTTGCAGCATACTGCATTGACTAGTCTCCATTCAAGCATCGATTTCATTCTTTGTCGTGAAAATTTGAACATTGCGGTGTCGTATTTACATCCAGGTTTAGGAACTAGACTCGTGCGGAAGTCAGCTGGAAAGTGCATTCATTAATGGTAGCTAGGTGCACATTTTGTTGTGGTCTAGACAGGTCTCGGGGTAGCCTTGGTCAAGGCGCCCCTCATTTGTCGCAGCGCAACGCTGATCAGCCGCTCACTACCTGCGTACGTACATACCTCACGGAAGTGTATAATAAAATCTGGACTCGCAATGCCCTTAAGCAGCTTATAGAGGCATTGAATCCACTCGCGGCCATTTCACCGAGCCGAATACAAAGCTTTCCTGGCAATGCCCGCATTTGTTCTTCCTGATGTTGATAGAAGGGAGCCAACCTACGCATTTGTATTCGGCTCGGTAAAATGGCCGCTGGTTGGCTCCTTTTTCTTACAAAGGCGTTGCAAGTCCAGGTTTTTTATATACGTCCGTGACATACCTGCATACACTGCAGAATCAAGGTGAAGGGCGACATCACGTGGCCAAAGAAATATGCAAATCGGCTGAACCAGGACAAACTCCTTCGTGCAACCGTCCGCGGAAACTTATGTTTTTCTTTACGTTTGCACGGCCTCATATGCGAATATGAATAGATGCCGGCGTGCGATGAGTGCACAGTGACCAATCTTAGCGAAGTACACATGTACACATGCATAACGCATCAACGGGAACTGGCATACATGATAACCATGTGAAATCCTTCCAAGACTATGATATTAAATCAGTGCTCTGAAATATATGATTGCCGAGCTTTCGGTAACTGAGTACCTTCTTCAGGGCAAGCGGATTCAGTTCTGAACGAACGCGGAAAAATTCACGTTCATTCCCCCTGGATGCAGCGTTCCAAATTCGAAAATGACGCGCTGCTCCAGTTCCTTACGCTGTACATCAGATGACGCTTTCCGCAGGATGCAGACACTTACGTCACCGAGGGAATGTGGCGGTGCGCAAAAGTGCTGCGCAACAGTGAGACCGGGTGTTTGTCGGCGCACACTGTGCAAGTGTTCCGCGAAGCAGTCGCCAAGGCGACACTTGGTCTCTCGGATACATACCCTCGGTGACGTATTTTTCTGAAATCCTTCTAAGATGACTGCAACACGACGATTTGTTTTGCTGCTTGAATTCCGCTAATAAATTAATGTTGGGTGATTTTCGTCCCAAGCAGCAGTAAGCCTTAGAATATTTTCTGCGGGGTCACGACGTTTTCGTGACCCCGGGCCAACAGGCTACGGGAAATCTGTTTTTTTTGTTGTTTTTTTTTCTGGCTGCATCTTTCTGCTCAGAGCTCCTCAGACCAGATACGAAGTCCATAGCATTAGTAATTTCCCCTCTGACGGCTTTGATGCAGGATTAACTCGATTTGTTAGCTGCTAAAGGCATTGAAGCTGCTTGATACACCTTCACCAATGAGACGAAGNAATCAACCAATGGCAGTATAGCTCCTTTGCTGTTTACCGCGAAACACCAGGGTCGATACCGTTTAATTGATACGGACAACTCCATGTGAGGGAGCCCAGTTGTCACAATTGTCATTTAATTTGTCAATGCAAAACTAGAGGTCGCCGACCAACTCTGTATTGTAACCGATGAGGCCAGATAGCATTTGTTCACTAATTTAAATCGTTGGAAAAAATCAATCACAACTAGAGGTGGTGTTTGTGAACAAACAGGGGCTGTTTCGGAGTGTGCTGTTTTACAGAAAGTGTGAAGGATATTATTGCGTGTTTGTTAAAACGCAATCCTACATGTAGATGTAAGTAGTTGATCAAATATATTTGTAACAGTGAAACATGGAAATCACTGATCCACATTACACCAAATGAATGGAGCTCTTGGGACAATTTTTCAGTGGCATTTTTCTATGCTTCGCCCTGGGATGGGAGCCCTTAAATCTAGGGAGTTCATTCAGGGCCATTCTTTCACAATCCAACAAATTCTTGGGCCACACAATCTCCTCTTTTTCAAATAAACTGCAGGGGTACTTTTTGAGCGCCTCGGCCTGCCGAAGAATTTCCCTTGAATTGGGCAGTACACCCCTAGGCATGTGTAGCCGTAATTCTGCAATTGCACCCTTATAGCCTGATGTAGCACAGTCCGAAAACTGCGTGCAATCTGTATACAAAGTCTATGGGAAGGATTAATTATTCAAAAATCAATAACAAATGAACTAATTAGATTATCAATGTAAATTTCCTCTAGGACTGTTCTTGGATAATTGTTCAACTATCTGCCGAGGTTAAAGTTTGTCTGATTTTCCTAACTGCCAAAGTGCTATGTCAGAAAAATTTGGCTGAATAAGGAGAAAACAAAAAGTGAGGAAAACAAGAAACAAACAAACAAACAAACAAACAAAAAAGAAAAAACAGGACGAAAGGCAAGAGCTGTTTCGGCTGATTGCTAATAATAATAATAATAAAAACAACAGCAGATGCGTGGTGAAAGGACTAAAATGATCACACGCGCAAGCTGAGTTCTGCAGTAATGCTCCACAAATGTTCAAATAAGCCACTTTCGAGTTAAATTTGAATAAAATCTGGTACACTGTGTTATCCGATTGCATAGAAACGTAACAATTTGAACTCCCCAGATTGAAGACACCGTTGCTATACCTCAGGGCAAGTTACTTCATAGCGACTGCCATGTCTGGAATGGACTGGTTCCTTTGTGCCCTTCTTATCCATTGGGAACAGTGTATTGTTGCAAAACGTTTCTTATATAACCAAGCAAAAGCTTGCCCCGAATTACGAGGTATAGCAGCAGCGGTTTTAGTATGGCGAATTCAAGTTGTTATGTTCACGTGAATTTGAAGAACCCAGTGTATCAGATTTTATTCAAATTTAACTCACAAATGCCTTATTCTGGCATTCGAATTCCCCGGAAGCGAACGGCTACCCACAAGTAATGTCTTTTGTATTTCGCAGTGTATTATTGTGGGAGGCAGAATTCCACATGTCGGCTTACAATGATGGGTTTCGCTAGGTTGATTTAAAAAACCAGCCCTCCTGAATACATGAATTATGCAAGATAAGCATTCAATTAAATCAACTTGGCGAGGAGGCGGGCCATGTTATGCAGCGTATTCGGATTGGACAGGATTCGTCCTAATCATTGTCTGATGCGCAGAATAAACTGTCGAAACGAAAGAGTGCCAATTTCAAATTACAACGGTCTGCAGAATGTGACCGGTAGCTGTCCAGCTGCTTGGAAGAGGTCCCCCGTCCAGTTTGAGCCGTCAATTGTGCATGCTTCAACTGATAACTTCCGAACAGCACGGTTCTCTAAGCCAAGAATCTCGATGAAATCCATCCTCTTCTTCGTCGTGCTGTTCGCCGCCGGTGTTGGTACGTATTTATTGCGATTGTGCAACCCTGCAGTCTATTTGATCATACAAACACAGGTCGTGGAACACGATTAAGAATGAAATAAGAGTAACTCACCGCTGCACTGAGGAATTAAAACGGAGAACATGACTGTATCAACGGGCAGCCTAGACCACGAGAGAATATGAAAAACTCAATCTACTCGATGGTCAGAGTCGAGCGGTTCTCTGTTGCAAAGCAACTAAGGACAATCCAGCGATGGAGGACTTATTGTCATATCAAGCAAAGAAAACATGGATTTTTTTCATGAAACCTTTTTATGGCCCTAAGGCCACCCTTTAGTGGCCTTTTAAACGCTTCTCGAAGAAAGTCAAATGAAACAGACAAAGGGAAAGCGCATTTGCTTAAGTTGTATTGCCAAAAATGGGCTCTTTTTGTAAGGGGGGTAGGCAACCTTGCCCCAGATGTGCCCAGAACACCCCGTGTTCTAGTCAATAATTTTTTAAAATTAATTTTCGAGCCTATCGTATTCATATCGAGCGTGTTTAGAGTAGAACAACCGTTTTACGATTATTCAAGCCACATTAATTTAAGCATATCCTACAGAGAAAGTTTTGCAGTAACCTTGCGTGACTGATTTCTTCTCCGAGAAATTATTCAGAATTGTATGATCCTGTTTTCCGTCATTTTTGTTATCTTTGTGATGTGCAATGGGGTAAACGGTCCATCTAGAGACATCACTTATTTACTCTTGGAGTGGATTGTAAGCCTTCAGAAAGTGATAGCGTGCCCCCAAGAGTCAAATTTAGCAGAAGAGGTTGAAGCATTTACTTAGAAAACAGAATTTTTCAGACTAGGGCCTGGTGCGCAGGGTGTCAAGCGATGTCCGTTTATGGAACTCTTTGCAAAATCGAAAAATTAAAAGGGAAAATGAAAAAAAAAATTAAAAAGGAGATGAAGATCACGAATTTGATTTACTTTACCAGGTTTGGACTATTGCCACTGAACAAGGAAGGTTGGACTATTCACCATTCAGGAGTATTTTCCTGAATTCTGTTAAATTCATCTACTTTTAAAGCTTTCTTCGCCTCTTTCGCTTGTCTTGCTTTCATTCAATCTGTAGGGCTTACCCAGCTACGGAAATATAAAGTTAGCAATTGGTATGGATGTTTACTGTTGTTTTGTGCAGGCGCAGTTTCTGCAATACAATGTCACCAGTGTTTCTACAGCAACTTGTTTCCCGAAAGCGATTCCTTCTGTGACATCGCGTTCGACGGGAAGGCAGCCGACGCGGCCGCGTCGGTGGTTCAGTGCAACGGACTGTGTGTTGTAAGTACGACCGTACCCGAAAGAGTATCACAAATCCAACGGGCATGTCTATTGCTGTCAGTCGCAGTCGAGTTATTCAGAAATTGCCGTCGAAATTTGCTTACACCTGCTAACAAGTCGCAGAGCTGTATGCGGAGATAGTAAAGCGCAAACGTAACAACTTCGGAACCAATCTGGCATTTCATTATGCGCCCAGTACAGCATACACCTATTGTGTGCTGATCGTCCAATCACTGACGCATGATTCACCACTTTGTTGCCTTATTGGGACACTCATGTCGCAACTTTCTCCGTAAACACCTCTGACAAATCGCTTTGAAGGGCACCCTCTAACAAGCCCCCCCCCTTTTTGAGCATGCATTCTTGAACAGTATTCCTTGTTATTTTTGAAACATAAACCTTTGCACTAATAGGCATTCTGTAAATGGTAGGAAAGATCTATGTTCTCAGAAACAGAAGGGAAAAGAAACAGTTCTACTTCACATACTGCCTTTTGTATGTGAGTCTCCTCTGTCATTTAGGACGAAAAATAAAACGACACTCTCCGAGACTTGAACTTCTTGGATCTACCATGCACCTGAAGTCATTGAAATTCGACACATTCTGTCCATAGATGTAAAGACCACTGCGTCATTTTGGCGTCAGAGACTTTTGATTTGTGCACTCACGGCGGTCCTTAATGTAACTATAATAATTATATAATGGACGAGGCACTTTTTACTTGAAATCTTTTCAGTGATGATTGAATCGTATCGTCAGTTTCATGCATGATTTGATAGATCTCTCTGCGAGTTTTTGCTGGTTTGAGTGCTCGAGCGCATTTCGTAATGACCCTCAACTCATCAGGACACTCTATTTACTCACTTCCTTAGGAGAGCCTGTTCAAAGGCGGATCCAGAATTTTTTCGGGGGGGGGGACAACTTTAATTTTCTTGATGTCGCCTTTGTCACTATTTGGATCTATTATTGATAATTACCTCTGGTAACAAACAAGCTGAAACTGCACAAATATTTGAACGTGTCCACAGATTATGAGATGCAGGGCTGTATTTGGGAATTTTCACTAAAACAGTTTTTTTAACAGATTCGTTATCTTACATTTTGTTTTACCATGCAGAAAAACTATGGAGAAGTCGGCGGCCTTAGCGGTGTCCAGCGTAGGTGCGAAAACATCGCCATGTCCGAGTGCATCAACGGGTGCGAGACGTATGAGGGCGCCACAGGCTGCATGTTCTGCTGTGACACCGACCTCTGCAACGGCGCATCCTCCATGACCTTTAACCTGATGGTGTCGGCGGTTGCCATGCTAGTACTCGCTTGGATATGGCCTCTTTAAACATGTCTGCATTGGTGGATGTATGCCCATATCAAATTTTATTACGATATCTCGTTCACATTCAAAGTATATTTTTGTTTTGCTTTAGAGCGAAGGAATGTCGAGGTAACCAGAAACGTCTCGATTAATAATTACAGGGTAAAAGTTGAATTTGTCCTTGGGTTTCACTTTCAAGTTCAGTTAATTTGACCAATTACTGGTATCGGGGCATGGCGTGACTGTGGGATGGGATGAGATGGGAGGGATACGGGCCCTCGCTCCCAGCGTGCCCTCATCATATACCCCCCCCACTATTTTGGAAAAATAAACACATTGCTGTCAAATACAACACATACATAGTTTTGCCATCGTTTATTTGATTTTTAGTTGAATTCTTTCCTGTGAAAAAAAAACAAGGGCTTGTGAAGCCTAGAGGCGCCAACAAACGATTTAAGAGATATATGGCGTTACAGGGAAACCCCACAATGATATTCCATCCAAATCTAAGGAATGCAGGTTCGAGACCTTAATGAACACGCCGGCCTATCTGATGCCATTTGAGACCCCGGAGTTATAGGAGGCGAAGACGGTTACATCGTGAAACAAGTGTCAGTGATTTAACGCTTTTCAAATGCCTTCTTGGTAACATTTTAAGAACGCATTGTCATCCAAATCTAACCACAATGTGGATATATTTTTTTTTACCAAAGACGTAATGACGTGGTAATGAATGTAGACACAAAGACGCATTTAGATGTTAAAAACAAGATACGAAAACGTTTACCAGACGGCAGAAGCGTAGCCAGGATTCGGGGGGGAGGACACGAGAGGCCCGGGCACCAGCATCTTAAGGGGGGCACCGGATTTCAGTGGTTTGGTTTATGGGGAAAGCTTTTGTTAGCCTTGTACAATATCCATTTATCCGGTTTCTGTAGTGGGGGGGACACCTGGGAGAAGCAGGAATTTGTTGGGGGCACGAGCCCTTCATCAACCCCCCCCCCGCGGCTACACCCTTGCCAGACGGCAACACTTCCTGAAAAGCAAAACATGTTTATCTCCTAAATGGTGTTTAATTTTAAACGATTATATGCTTACAATCAGCTCAAAGACGCGGTGACAATGGGCGTTGGTTTCTGCAGTGTAGGTGGCAGTACGAATGCACTGCTTGACACCCCGGGAACGACGTTGCGCACAAGTCAACTTGACCGCACCATTTCAAGCTTTCAAAGTCTTTCCGGACTGGTTAGAGCCCTGCTTACTGTGATGTCATTTCAGGAGGACAATATGCATCAGGGGATTCTCTGTTCGAACCGTGAACCCATTTTTTTTGGTCATTTAGGTTCTTTTATAATCAAACGTTAATATAAAGACTAGCCTAATGTCCTGAATTGAAACAAAAATGAATCACACGAAAACGTCATTTTGAAACGGCAAACTCCCAAAACTTCCGGCAAATTGTAGTGCCGAAGTGGAACTAGAATGAAATGTGAAAGGAATCGAAATTCCTCTAAAATGGTTATGAAATGCGAGTTTAAATGGGACACGAAAGTCCATTTCACAAGAACATCGTCCAAAGCCACATGACATGGCTCATGACGCATGGCTAGTTCTGGGTATATCTGCAAGGGGTAATTAACAAGTCTTAGTGTGCCCACACTTGGTCGTCCTCCTTCATACTCTTGTGACGTCACCAGATAATATGAGCAATTCCCAACAGAGTGCGCCACCAAAGGTGTCGACAGAAAGGCCTTATGCACGGCACATTGTGGACAATTGTCGATAAATTGTATTTGGAGGCGGTGTGTATTCATCTTGGAGGATTATTTCCTGTGCTTACTTGTCAGAGGAGAAGATTCAAGTATTTCAAGGGTGGATTTGCGCCGGGGAGATGTAAATTAATTTGGATTTTTGCCCTGCCCGTCGGACAGGGCAAAAATCCAAAAATAATTAAGATTCAAGTAGCTTCCATAATCTATCCCTTCGATTTTATTCAAATTAATTAACTGTGCAATGAATATCCCAATCTATCAGAAATTTCTCCAAATTATGTATGTAGCTGTGGTGCTTTTGTCGACCGTCAACCTGAAAAATTGCCTCTTTCAGGGCAGTCCCTTGGTGGCGCACTGTACGGTCCATCAAATCATTGGATAAAGTTCCATTAGTTTCGAAATTCAATCCCTTCCCGTGTGAGGAATGGTCCGTAGCGTGGGAAAGAATGAATTGCCCGCCCAAAACAGTGTGTCTAATTGCGGTTTCGTCGTTGGGGGCGTTGTATTTACAGACCATGGTCAGACACCTTGACTGACTGAGGCAAGTAATTGCCATGCCTACAGGGTGTAGTGAACCAATTCAAGTGAAAATTTCTGCTCAATTCATTAACATAAAAAGTGCCCAGACATTTTCTTTTGAAAAAGAAGATTTTGGGGCCGGAAAATCAGACGGTTTGTGGAAAAATGGGCCAGCATCAATGTCCTGGGTTTGTGAGCTAAAGTTACGGATGGAAAAGGGTCCCCAGTGCCCAAGAAAGTAGAGGGGGGCCATTTGAAAAAGGACTGGGAGCAGCCTTTGGAGCTGTCATTATTCCAGGGGTGAATTTGTTTTGGGGGAATAATTAAAAATGCATGCGGAATAACACACCGAGAATTAACAAGAAATAGAATGACTGGGGTCAAGACAATAATTAGATTGTTTTTTTTCAAACTCCATTAATGCCGACTTGCACGATACTGAGACCTGAACTTTGTTGAGTTTACACTCTTTTCAATGGGGCTTGAATTAGTTCACTGCACCTTATCCTACAGCAGCCGACGTCCAAGGCCGAAGTTCAAAGTGGCTTGTTCAATACTCTCCTTCGAGCACGCGCGCTGAAATTGTTAGACAGGGCAATAAGATGTCGTGGATGTCAATGATTAATTAAAATACGCGGGCTCGGCTTTGCGCGCCAAATTCCACTCCGTAGGCTCATCCGACGGCGACAGAGTAGGCTGGTACACGCTGTTCAAACATGCACTTACATATTGGCGGTCATCGTAGTTAATGAGTAACAGAGTTTCGATTCACGCGAACTCTGCTGCAGGGCCTAAGGATTAATTAACAGGTTTAAGTTCTGGTCAGCATGGGGGTATGTTTTCGAGCAAAGGGGTTCGTGATTCGAGGAAGGCTGAGCTCACCTCTGATGATTTATTGTTTGAATATCTATACAAATAATGATGCATTACGGTCGAGTGACACCCTGCCCCAAAGTTGTAAATTAAAAAAGCCATGCTATTGGGAGCAGTCATCAGGTGCGATGGACTGTTAGGTTGGGGGTATAGATGCCATGATGGTGTTATGATTCCTCCAGCTCTTTTTGCTTACGTTGATATGCCATAACCTAATATTTGATTTGCTTTTAAAAAGCACAAACAGTGAAAAAGGTCACTCCAATCGGTGGTCAGTTCCAAGCAGCCTTATATCCTGTACTCGGTAAAATGCGGGTTTTTTTTTAAGGTTAAATTTCAGTGTATATGCCAAGAGAACGCGCGGTATATTTCTTCTTTATGAATTTTATAAAAAATCCTCTACCTATTTTTTTTTTCAAAATTATAAAAGCCAGGAGATTGAACAGACAGGATGATGCCAAATTTTGACGGTTGATATTGGCAAAATGAACCGATAAAGAGAGAGAGAGAGAGAGAGAGAGCAGACAAACTTTTAAGAAAAGGAGTCTGGCCGGGAAAAAAGCGGGCGCGGATGAGAAACGAGCATTTTTCATTCGGCCTTAATTAATGGTATTTCACATTGTTACTGCTTAAACACCGTTGTAATCGGCTTATTATTGCTATGTCTATGCGAGGGCTGCAGACCCTTTACATTGTACAAGTTTCTGTTTACTGTTTGGTGTGTCCTTGATTTTTATTTTTTTTTAAGAGCTGCACTTGCTTTCTCCGTTGGCTTGCGTTGCTTTGCTCTGCTTTGTTTTGCGTTGATCCCTTTCAGGTGTCATAATGTACATTAACGCAACTGACATAAGGATTATATATGGGACTCGGTGACAAAGTATGGGCTTTCGTGGTAACATGTCTTCGAGTGCAGTGAACCGGAGCTCCCTGCCCGGTAACCAGAGCTCTGACATGACGTGACGTGACGACAAATTTACGGCGTCTCGTTCAAGAAAGTTTTTTTCCGGTTTGTAGTTGTGAGCGTAGAAACAGCTGTCGCTATGTTTGTTGTGGTCCTAGGACTGCATACCAGCAACATTTCGCCCATGCGCCGGACGACTGTTCTCAGAAAGGCCTCTCCCCTTTGACTTCACCTTCTATCCATTCCATCTCCTTCGTTTGATACAGTTGCATTTCGAGTCTTTGCTTTAAATTAAAGGAATATAGAATCACGTGACTTAAAGTAAATGAAAATGATAGACAGAAACATCGTTAACTGACCTTTTTTTCCAATATTAAGAATGGACGCGTGCGTTGGTGGTTTGTCCGGTTCCACCACGTTCAGTCTCTAAATTTCTCCCAGTGATTCAATTAAGTTGTGTTATGTCGTAAAACCACATGCAGTCAGAAGAGATCGTAGCTTTAAACTAATGTTTTTCTTATGACAAATGTTTTCACATTGTTCTCAAACTAGTCACCCCAATTGGTTAATTAGTTGCAAATTATTGCACTCTACTCGACTCCCCTTTTCCAAAATGGTGCAGGCAGCCCATGCGCGCAGAAAGCGTCGCGAGCCAACCCGATCGAGCGACCCCATTTGTCCAGCAGGTAAAAGGGCTGTTTATTTTTTAACGATGTTTACACTTCGATCAAATAGCTTCAGCAGACCTTTGGACCCGCCGCAACCGTCCATCTTGAAATGTTGCGGATTTGAAGCGCACATTTTTGGACTCTGATTTTTAAGCGCCCTTTCAGCTTGCCTTTTCTGGTTATGTTTGCCCGCTGATCGGTGGGGGAAAACAGGAACATTTCTTGGATTATCGCACTATTATGGCCGTCGAGTGGAGTCACGTCGTTCTCCTGTGCCTGGTACTCTCAACCAGGGAGACGCATGCATGTGAGTGTGATTTTTTCTGTATCAAGGAAGGCCGTTGTTTATCCGTACTCTACACACAAAATGTTGGATCCCCGTCTCGCAAATTTAGGGGAAAATATTTGCACCGTTTTGATTGTTGGAACATTTTGTTTACGGCACTCCTGCCAACTACAGCTTTTGACAAGGTATTCCGGTACCGGCTTATTCTACACGGGTGACCATATGTGGCACAACCATTGAAGGGAAGGGGTGTGTTTCGTGGTGCTGGTGCTGGGAGTCAGACGGGTGTAACTATACTCAAGGGTAGATCCGGGGTAACGGGGATCACGTACCTCACCTGAAGCCTGAATTTATTTTAATCGAGGGAAAGTTGATTCGGGGTTTATCTTATTTCTTTTCCACCCAAAAGCGTGTAAAAAAAATCACAGTGTAGCCTTGCACCTTTAAAAGGACATTAAAGGTAACGTGAAAAGAAATTTTTTTTCTCTCTCTCTCTGCTAGGAAAAAACAAAAGTTCTCCCCCTCTCCCAAAATTCGTTCTCCATCTGTACTTGGGATTTTAAATTAATGACTTTTCATTATGTTTTTAACATGAATTGTGCTTGATTTGTCGCTTATTGTCGCTCAGATTGAAATAGCCGGCGATATTCGACACATTCGATGAGTTTGCTGGAAGTGAAATTTAAAACTCATAAGTTCTTCCAACTTCCAAGCTGGATCAGTTTTATTTAACATAGGCCCACTCATCATTATTATTATTTGCCAGTTTTTGATCCCATTTTGGTACTCACTGTTTTGGAATAGTAATAACTGACAGAGGGGAGTCGAATGCAACATTTAACATACATTTACCTTACATATTAACCAGGCATTACCAGCAGGTTGAATGCAGAATTAAGCCAAGTTATCTCTACACTATAAGAACACAAGTGTTGAATTAGAATTGTGTTGTATCACGTAAAGAAGAAGAACAAATGGTCAAGTGTGATTCAGTAAAGACATCGCTCCCACGCTGACATAAACTTTGCAGGAAACTGATTTAATGGTATTCACTTCTAAGCAACAAAAGGACAAAAACACAAATATCTATTTCAAGTCTGCATGCAATGTGTACGCATGCTCTGTTCGATCAAGTTCAACGGAGTGGTTTTAAGGGGGACATGCGCATGCAGTACAGATGTAGATAGCGAGTAATAACGGTACCGTCGCCAAGTTTGAAATATCACGAATATCAGCAATAGCAACCAACAACTAAATGATCAAAAAAAGAAACAGCGACATCAAAAAAGCAACAAAAACAACAACACATCTACAAAAGCAGCCAAAAACAACCACAACATCAACAAAATATCAACAAAAGCAAGGTCAACATCAACAAAAGCAACAAAATCAACTGCACACCGACAAAAGCAACAAAAACAACAGAAAAAATTCTCGACTAACATTTTGAGAGGCAAGAAGAATACTTTCATAAATATCCATGCATCGGGGTGCCCTGGCAAATATGGGCCACCCCGCGTCACACGAATATTGGACTCTCGTTTAAAAAAATGCATATTGCTTGCACAGTGAGGCCTTTTCTGGACTGCGTGAAAAATTATAAGAGTGCGTCAGTATTTTGTCAGTTTTCAAGTGTAAAAGATTTTGTGCTGGTGAGGTGACGCTATCTTCTGACCTTTGAACGAGACAACCCGCCATATTGCAACGTCTGTGCATACACCTGTACGTTCCTGTAAGCTACTAACAAGAAACAGGAGGCACTCAGAATTTAACGAAAAACCTGAAAATTATCGGAGGCTCTTTGCATTGTCTTGAGTCATTTTAACGGAGGCTGAAGGACAAGCGGGGGAAGCAATGCCCAAATTCTGGGCATTATTTAGAGAAGGGCGTGCCAACGATAATGTGCATGACGAATTATACATGTGCCTATTTCACGTCAGGGTACAAAGTGCACGGTCGTGTTTTGTGCGGCCGCGTGAATTGTTGCGCTTAATGGCTTGTTACGTGGTTAATACAGTCTGACTGGCAATTAATACAATCAATTTTATGGTTTAGTTGAGTTTCAGTGAATACTTGAGATAATTTCAGAGTGCGTCACTATATACATTTTGTTGGATAGGCAACTTTCGCACATTTCTGCCTACCCGTTTGAAGGATCTTTTTCTTAAAGTTCCTTCTTAGACAACAATCCTCTTTTTGCAAAAAAAGAAAGGGAAAACTTTTTAAAGAGTTCTCCTGGATTTACTCTTCGCCAATATTTTGATTATCAATTCACTTCTTAGCAATAAAAGCAATAAAATGCATGAGTTGAGTTCTGTGAAGGCACATGCCAGCAGCGGCCGTCGATGTGGCCAACGATTCGCCTTCGGGGTCAAAGCAGGTTCAGTCCCGCTAACTTTCACAATGGCACTCGTCTCTTACCAATTTCCTCAATTTCGTGGATGACCGAACACGGTAGAAATCGACGCATCTGAAATATCAAGTATCACAACTTTCCTCCTTCAACTTCTGCCCCCCTGTTTGTAACTTCACGTATTATAAATGATCTAAGCTTCTTTTACGGGGAGGAGCTGTGTGTGTGTGTTCTGTCTTAAGTTGTGGGGACACCCATTTTGCTTCTTTGACCTCGTATGGGGCGTGTCTTTGCCGATGGCCATGTGCGCAACGATCCTTAATTTGTTTAGAAGTATATGCCTTTTAGTGCAGTCTTTTAATCCATCCACCATTGTTCATTCTTCCTTAGTGAATTGTTCCTTGGTTTCCTTGCTTTATGTTATTCCTCCTTGTATTTATTTTCTGTTTTGTTTTAGCAGAGAAGATGCTAGCTCAATTCATGGGTTTTTGTTTTCTTGTATTGACAATTATTCGTAAATGTTACCTTTTTTTTTGCATTGTTGCTGGTGTCTGCAGAAGTATTGATTCTGATTTATAACATGCATGGAAGAATATGTTGCTTCAAGATACTCTTTCAAGGACCGGTTGGAGTTGCATCACTACTGCAGTGGCTCTGCTTCCCTTCTATCCTTTATGAATATTCAGAATAATTCAAGTGATTATCTTGAAAACAAACTTACCTATCCACCCCCCGTTACGGTGTCATTTCTCGCAATCTTCCATTCCTTCAGACATGACGAACTTTGACCCAGTTCAGCTGGGCTCATCGGTCCTGGAAAACAGTCCAGAAGCAGCAATTGAAGTCCAGCTGAGCCCAGCTTTCCCGTTTTATTTGAAGAAATACGACAGCGTGTTTGTAAGTATCCACACCGAGTTTCAGTGCACCCCCAAACGGCAAAAGAAAGACAGATGGTTGTAAGTTCTCCAAGCGGGTTCTTGCACGCGTTCTGCGTGTACGCAAAGACCATACTTGAAGGAATAAATTCGTTACGCATACTCAGCGTGCTCTGCGTCAAACGCGCCATTGATCTCCATTACAGACGCGCGCTTATGCGGTAAGTACTAAAAAAAACACGCCCTCTCTTGTTGCACTCAGAGCGGATATGGATGTCCAGTCGGGCGACTGGCCTTTTTTTTTAAAAAACCCGCGCTTCTACCGAAGTGTGACGTCACTGTGAACCAGAAAGTGCAGCGCAAACGAATGGAGTACGCGTGCGTGTTGGTTCACTTGTTTGTTCTTGCACTAATGCATTTTACACATAAAGTGGTGCAAATGACGTATTCACCATTTTACGCGTCGGGCATATTATTTTACGCGTTTTTGACTATAGGCAGGAACGAATGGATTCGGCTTAGACTTCAGCCTCCCTGGTTCCAGTCAAAGCTTCAACATGTGGTTTCGAACGCTGCTTCAAAATGGTGGGAACCAACGAAACCAAAGACTAAGCCGAATCCACTCGTTTCGTTAACGCGTTAGGACTGGTGCAGCTCAAGGGATTTCTAGAGTTTTGCAAACAAGATCAGGGAATTCATGTCGACCCCCCCACACACACACCAAGTACATCCCCCATATGATGATTGCCATAAACAACATCGTTATAAAAACTGAAAGTACCAGACCGTAATTTGAAATGTTTCCAGTGGATCAAAAATGCCAAGTTCCAAAAACGTTGATAGGCAGATACTGGTCGAAAGGTGGTACGGATGTCAAGTGATGCCCCCCCCCCTTGAGGCATGGCATCCACCATGTGCACCGTGCTGAGATTTAGTGAAAAACAAAACACAACACAAAGACAATCTTACTAAGCGGGGAACATGTAGTCCTCTCATTCCTTAAAATATATTTTTTTCCTAAAAATAAAGTTAGTAATAATTCAATTTTTTTTATTCTGGAAAATGGGTTTCCAATTTGGATAATTTTTCTCCCTGAGTGTTATCGTTGTGCTTGTTTTTAGGTAAACGACGATGGGATTCTGACGCTTGGCGGACCACTTCCTGCATCCGTGCCTCGTGCTGTTGGGCTCCCGATCCAAGACAGGGTGAGAAAGCGAATGAAATCTCAACATAACTCCATTGCTCTCATTACAAAAATCCCTATTAGCAGTACCGTGGAAAACCTGTATTCGA
Source organism: Acanthaster planci (assembly GCF_001949145.1). Next base: position 1,331,952 of record NW_019091465.1, read on the forward strand.
CAACTTCTCAAGAGAATGTACGCATATACTCGTGCTCGCGAGAAACAATTCCATGTTCATGTACCCATACGTGGAACGGACGCAGAAAGTACTCGTCCGCATGGAAATATGTTCTCAAACCGACAGTTGTTCCTGAGCGTTTTTTTTCCAAATAGTTTTGATCATAATTTCACTTATTTGTTGCGAGCTTCTACTCATGAATACACGGTTGCCGTCCCTATTACACAGTGCCCTGGCAGGAATAGCTTACTGCTTCTAGGCTCTCACATCTCACACGTTTACATTCCTAGATAACCCAACTTCCACTTTCCACTCGATGACCGAAGTAGGAAAATGCGGTAAAGCGGGCCAGAACATTCATCACGCCTTACTTGAGCCTTCCCGAGCACAATATTATACTTACAAACTCGACGCCAGATTCCATTGTTAGGCCAGTCCTTGCTGCCTAGTCAGAGGAGGGATGATTCAAACATAAGATGGAAAAAATATGAAGCAAACGTGGACGCGAACGCAACAATATTATATTCGCGCAGGGATGCGCGCAGTAGGCGTCGAATGCCTGTTTGAAAGTTTAGATGCGCGTCCCGCACAAAATAGAAATCTTCAAATGAACACTCGAATAAAAGGACAAATGATCAATCACATCCTGTAAATCTCCAAAAAAAGTGTAGTCGGTCATCATAAACCAAGCATGAAAAATTTACAGTTACATAACCTTTGCACTTTCCAAAAATGTCAATTTCATAATTGCAAATGTTCAACGCATAATTTTAAACCTCAAAAAAGTGGCAGTTTCTCACATGCTGATCCAACGTCAACTTCTCGTGTTTCACGTATTGGACGACCGTGCGAACTACCCGTACGTAAGAGACAATACGCACGAAACAATGACGTCAGCAAGAGTCCACTCTTGTTTCGCGATCGCGTTCATGCAGAACGTGTTTGAAACTAAACCTCTCTATTAACGCTTAGCTTAAACGTAAGCTGGAATGGTCTGTGCGCGTACATGCGTGTTGAGAACATTTACACACTGGGCGCACACGCACCTGCTGATGTTGAATACGCAGTTAGGATTTTCCAACAAAGATGGCGTCCTGCGAGAGAGATATTTACGTCAAGCATTTTGCTCCCAGTTCTGGAAGCAAAGGTTAAAGACAAGGCAAAGCGCACGAACAGTTTTGTTTGAGCATACTTGGCGAGCTGGATTTAGGTCATGCCTAAATTTACTTGACAACGCCGGCACTGTATCACATGTCTGCAGGGAGTGGTTATCCACTTTCTATAGTGGCCCCCAAAGTCAAATTCATAATAGGGCAGTATAGCTCCCAATGGTAGGCCAATCACTCTAAGGAAACATGTTCACGCGCCCTTTAAGAGCTACCGATCTCTGATCTTTACAACCTTATGAAGCGCTCGAATGAAAAGACTTCCCTTGGGAGAAAAACAACTTTGGGGGAAATCGCAATTTGGTTAAAGGGCATAAACAAATTAGTTTGGCCTATCCGGCGTCCCAACCTTATGTTCATAAACCTGTACAGGTGCGCACCTCAGAACATGGACACATGAAAGAACATCTGTTTTTCATGTTCATGGTAGTTCGTCTTTTATTTAAAACTAAAATATGTGTGTTTATACTCATCTATACGAGCGAGTTATATTATAAAAACATAAAGAAACACGATGCCTTGACCTCTGTAGAAACTAAGCCGATTCAATCCTACCTAACCAAACTCAATTAACCCAACCTAACCCCATCAACCCATTACAACTATCCAAAACGAAACAAATAGACCACGACCTTCGTAAAACAAAGCCGAACCTACTCCCACAAAACTCAGTCTAACCCAATCGAACCCAATCAAACCCAACCAACACCCAAAAAACAGTCCAAACGCAGCCCAAACCAATCTATCCCATGCCAACCTACACCCAAACAACAAATTCCAATCGCACACACCTTTGACTCACTTCGATGCGGACTGCTATTCAAACATTACCCTGTTGGTTTTCATGCTCTGCATGTAGAACTTCAACGATATAGCGGATCTCCCCGAGGAGCAGCTTGTCGCCATTGCCCCACTCTGGAACGAGGTTCAGCTTGACCACGCCTCAAGCACAGGCACCGTCTACTATCGGGCCGGTCTGACCAGGACGAGTCCGGCTGTAATCGACGCAGAAGCCATCGTCAAGTCCTGCTACATAGACCAGGCCAGCTTCACAGCCACATCCGGTATGGTGGTTACGTGGGATCAGGTGTCCAACGCTGCCAACGAGGTAGGCCTGCATGGCGTAGTAGGCTGACATCAAGTTGGTTGACCCTCAGTGGCGGAGAAGTCTTTGTTGCTAGCCATTTAAAAGTAAAGATAGTGTGCACGAACACAATTGTACTCATTGTGGCATTTTGTTCGTAATCTGCGTTTACATTCCATAGTAGTGCATTACCTTTGTTGACTGAAGATATGGATCTCAATTGTACGGCTTTTCCCTGTAAATTTAATAGCTTCATCATACAGCTGCATCGTGAAACAAATACTGAATTTTCTTACCAAAATATTTTATTCAACTTTTTTTAAAGATTGGCTCTCCGATTTTAAGCCATCACACTGCATTCTACTTGTTTTGGTATTTTCCTTTTGGTGCAGTTTGTAAGGGCGATGTTGAAAAAGAAAAGATGCATCCGTGAGCGTAACATTCAAGGCAGACGTATATTAATAAGCACCGTATGCTCAGTGCTTGTCCGAGAGCTTGCGAAAAAAA
>NW_019091465.1:1334752-1377064 GCF_001949145.1 Acanthaster planci
AAATACATCTTGAAAATTCAACGCAGACTTTGTCAGGCTGGAATCAATGTGCCAAATCCTGAGGAAAATAATCTTGCGCTTGCTCCGCAAAATGATGTGACAGATGCCTTTCATTGGTGTTGAGGCCTTTTTTTTGTTGTAACTAAATTGGTACCTCAAGCCAGTGCATTTCATGGTTGGCTATTTTGTTGACGGTCCGGTTACCATTTCTTAATCACAAGGAGAAAGTGGATATAGTACGCGACAGTCAAGCGAGAGACATCTTCCCTGTTAACAGATAATCGACGAAATTGAACATGATTCCTTTCTGCCGCCTATCTTCGGAGTCAGTAACGTTTAGCGTTTCTGTATTATTTCCTGCTTGACATCTGTTCGCGGCTCTTTACGATGATATGGACGCCATAGGCTTTATAAACGTTCTGGTATATTGATTGCGTTGGCAATGAGATACGATTGTGAAAATAGGATTATGTTAATGATGATATTCTGCCAAGGAAGTGTTGGCTTATAGGCGACATTGGCGATTATGGCACGAAAATAATCTTTGTTTCCCTTTGTCTTCTTTTCCACAGAAAAACAGCTTCCAAGCAATTTTGGTCTACGATTCGTATCGCTCCTTCGTCATCTTCTACTTCCAGGATCTAACTTACCTGGACCAAAACCTTCCAGGACTTACTCAGGTGAGATCTGAATTTCGAGCCCTAAAAATGCTGCTGTGGACAGCGCCTTGGACTGGGTGACCTTTTGGACACTTGGTGGCAGCAAATACAACCGTCGTTTCTTTAGAGTTGGCTAGACCGACCCCCATCCCAGTAATAACTTGTACAGGGTGTGGTGGCAAGATATCAGAAGGCAGTCCTGAATTGCCTTTACATGTACCACTGCCGCAATTAGCACAGATTTTGTTAACTTTGTCAGAGAAGCGTTCGTCCCAGACAAGGCCTCGCCAATGCGTGATAGAAAATGTTGGGATGTTCTACACTGCAAAAACACCCACGTGGTTATCATAGGACTACACCAACACTTTTCATTGGTGTTAAAAATGCTGGCGTTACTTGGTGTTACTTTTAACATTCTCCAGTGCATTGTAACACTTATAGGTGTGCAAAGTAACACCAGTGGTGTTAAAGTAACACCCTTTGATGTGGTCATCTGAGAACACTACAGAGGGTTGATTCTAACACCGGAGTTTTTACGGTGTACTCGGCAACACTGTTCCTTTCTCTTTACTGGCAGATGGGCTTCAACGGGGGTGATCTCTGGGGTGGGTTGTCCTACCCATTCGAGTTTTCAAGTTTCGGAAGCCTGAAAGACGGAACCAACTGCGACGCTGCTGGGATACAGGGAGTCTACGTGTTCCGGACGGACACGGAGTTCATGACAAGTCCCGGCTGTGAAATCTCGAGTGAGCTTGTTGACCGTTACCAAGCACGCCGTGATGCGTGCGTGGTAACAGGTTGATAGTGTTAACAGTTAACAGTGTTTGAGGTTGCAGGCCAGTACATAGCCACCCTAGACAACGATGATAAATGCCCTTACTCCAAAAAATCAGGAAAACTTACCGACTCACAGGCCTCTCACATGTTTCAGACATACATCAAATTGAGGCATGCTTCCTCATCTTTTATTTGCTAATAGTGGGTTAAAGATTTACCCATGAAGTTTGAACACATATCTATCGTCAGATAATCAAAACTAAAATAGTTGAGATGGCCATCAGCATTTTGAAAACTGATACTTTCACTTTGTGACAATATTAAATCATATATGGCTCTGTTTTGTCCTAAATGTTGGCAATATTTGTATGCAGTTCGAATTCGTTGGTGGCTTTCACCCTTCTTTATCACCAAACAGTTCGGTCTAGGAATTTGAGGACGTTGAAATTGTGACCCGGTCCCTACAGGCAGTTTGAGGCCTTTTGTTACTGGTCTGCAACCTCTAAACCGTGTCCAAATCTCCTTTCTAGAGCTAGCTCTAAGTCGTCGTCTGTCTCCAATATGGGCGGCCACGTGCCGACAATAGACGTAGCCGTGTAGCTCTAGAAGCCCGTCTGGAGTCGGCATGACATCGATTGGAAATTTGTGGCATTTTCCAAACCCCGGTGCTCTCTCAAGGTTTGGCCTGATTGCTTACAAAAGAGTGGTAAACAGTGCCGTGATGTACAGGGAAAATGATATGGGCCGCACGCTACTAAAAATTACACAGATGTCAACTTATAGAGTTGAAAGAAGAGGAAGGGAAGATGAAAGAAATATTATTAAGAAAAATATCCTTTTTCCGCCATAGATCTTCCAGTCCGCGATATATTTATTGACGAAAATACTAGCAATGCCGCTGGCAATGATTGAGAACAGTCTATTTTTATCAGAGATGACCTGAAGTTTATGGGGCCCGGATTCTAGGTTATCCGACGCAGGACTTATTAGGAGACCCTCTGACATGTCCACTCCCTATGATCATTTCCATTTACTTAGAAAGTTATTATGCCTGGCAAGTGTCGCCGGACTCTGGTCCCATGATAGGCGGCAACAGGATTTACATCCGGCCAATCTGCAACCTCGGATTCACTCAGGCGACCTGCGTCTTCAAGCAAGGGGACACGGTGCTGCAGGTGGCCCGGGACCAGCAGATCGTCGGCCAGTCGCTGGTCTGCATCCCCGAACCGTTCTTCGTGACCGGTGACGTGTCCATCCTTCTCTACACGCTTAGTGGCGACGTAACAGTTCCTGGGGACGCGGTGTACACAGTAAAGTACACAGTCGGTAAGTCTTTCCATGTCGAGCTCCCCCTTGCAGTCCGCACAGTTCCTTCCTCGTCTTTGGGTCATTATGTCGAGGGGGGACACACTCTCTTTTTCTTTACAATCCATCCAGTATAATTTTCCAACTTCTGAATTCGATTTTATTCCATGCTTTCCAGTGATAAGCAGTCAACCTCCAGGAACTTTATCATCATACGCCCCTGCCCCGTGATTTGCTGTTGTCACATGACCAGCTGTTGTAGAATGAGTTTTGTTTTCTGCCTAACCTACCCGGTTCGTAAGTGTAACGTCATTTCAGTTGAAACCACGCCCACTACACCAAAAGTTAATGGATATGATGGAACCACGCGCGACTTTAGCATTCGTCCAATGGGGGCCTGCAATCAGTGGTACGTCCGCGTGCATGACAAAGTCACTTACGAACCGGAGAGGAGTATCCTAAAAGGTCGTAATCACAGTAGAAGTGAATCCCGATGGCCACAATTGCATACTGCTCAGTGTGATAATTCAGGCGAGGTTAATGGCTGATGTGGCTGGATGTTACTTACAGGATGCCCTTTCTCGGGCCGATTGTCCCTCGCTACACTCCCATCCTCAGCACTCATGTAAAGTGCTAAGTCAACACGGCTGTAAGGTATTTGGGCTTGATTCAACTGCACCTCCCTAGCCAGTCTCTGGGACTCGGAAGAGGAATTGGTCCGAGTTCTGGTACTATCCGGCACCAAATTATTTCGGGATGCAGTGTTTTGTGGGGGGGCGGATTACACATGTTTTTAATTTCTTTGCGTGACTTTTTCTAATGCATTTCTGAGAAGCGTTTTATGTGCTTTGGGAAGGAAGAGAAATGAAAGTATCCCCAAATTCGCATTTTTCGCATTGTATTTCTGAAACATTTGCCCGCCCTTATTGGGGGAGTGGGCACGCGTCCATTCCGCACCGTCCTTGGAACCGCCAATGCAGAGACGCAGAAGGCCAAACAAAAATAACAGTATATAGGAAAATGTGATAAAGCGGACCAGATATACTGTTTTTATAATGTCTTTGAGACGGTGAAATCAATAAATTATCCCATCTTAATGTCGGATATTTCTCCACAGAGCATCCAGACGATACGGTGGTTACTGTCACTCGGGTATCACCGACGAGCGAGGCGTGGCGGATGGCCGGGACTCGCCTAACCATCAACTGGGAGGCCAATCTTCTGGAAGCGCCCACGTCGGCGCCGGCTACCCTGGCGCCCGGGGCCGACAACCTGCGCATCTCGATCCTGCAGTTCGACGTGGCGCCAGCCTGGGAGGACATCTACGATCTCGGGATGGACGTCCCCAATACCGGGTCCTTCTCGTTCACGCCGGAGCCGCTGGAGAACGTCACCCAGGAGAACGCGTGGGGGGTGATCCGGGTACAGCGCATGGACGGGTGAATTATATGCATTCTTTGAAAATCAAAAATCAGTGTTTAAATAGGGAACGTTCGTTACTTTACAGTTATGTTTCCGGGGATGTGACATGCGTGGCAATTTGGAAGAAGGCTGATAGGCCACTTAAAATGCCGATGGACGTGCCCCACCTAAGATGCTGGTGACCCCTTTGTGCCCCCACCAGTAAAATCCTAGCAAGGCCACGTGGTAAAGGCATGTTAAAGGCTCCTGTATTCCACAGGTCGTCTTTCAGTCCAGGCACCACCACGAATTTCATAGCACTAGAGCTTCGTAATCATGTCGATGCTCTGGGTAATTTATGCACCCTATATAGCTAGTCTGAAACTACCCCAAAGAAAGATTGCGACAGGTGCTTTCAAACTGTGTGTGGTATATTCGTGTGCTTTTAGCTTGATTTTTGTAGACTCAAGATGTTCGAAGGTCTCAGTCCATAGGGTCTCTTGTGCCTGTCGGATATTCCGGCCCTGGTCTTTTCTCATTATGCCCGTGCTTAGGCCGTGTGCGAAACGGGCTTCCAGAGCTACGGCAAGGTCTATTGTCTATGTATCTTCACGCATTTCGAATGGAGCGAAGACCTAGACCTAGCTCTAGACAACAGTATCTGTTTTTCGTCATTTTGCACAGGTACCCAGTGACTGTTTACAGTGATGTCCACATGCTGGGTTATCTGCTCCACCAGCAGTATCAGAATAACCCACAACAGTGGGCCAGTGACGAGTGTACGAGGTAGGGCAAGGTGGAAAGCAAGGATAAGTAAAGTGCCGAAAAATGGAGAACTTGGTCCAAAAGGTGTTATCATGTAGGTGCCATTCGAGTGTGCACGATAATTGCATAGGCGCTAGCGCAGGCATACCAGGTTTGGGTGCCTGTCGCGGCGTCTGCTCACATTAACCTGCACTGCGCAGGCGTAGTCCAACCCAAATGGCGCCTCTGCGATTACAGTGTTTTACGCTTATTCACGGTGAAGTTCTCCATCTTGTGCCGCTACGCGTTGCTGTACGGTCGTTGGTGGAAAGCACTCACGAGTCTCTTCTCCCAAATGGTCGTCAGCCCTCAAAAGAATTGGTAAACATCCTATGAATGGGAGACTCTTCAGACGTTTGGTGACGACAAACATGTCGGTCACGGAACAGGTGCGCTTTTTTGTTTCAAATGTAAAAATAAACTTCGAACACAATGGTATTTCTTTAACACCCCTGTATCGATGATATGGTATGTTTCTCACGCTAGAAGTCGTAAATGATTTCCTCCTGGGGTACAGCCAGCGGTGTTTTATCAACCGTTCAAGACCGACTATGTGACGGGTTCTCGACCCATGGGAAGAGTTAAACTTTACACATGCCTTCATGCATGTCAGTCCGCCTGTGTCACATGAGTCACTGGAGACGTTTACATTTTGTCTGACCTGTACGCGTTTCGACAGAACGATTTATTGCTGTATGTCCGATTTTCATAAAACTTGTGTCCCTCTAATGATTTTTTTGTAAGAACTTTTTTTGCCAACGAATTCCACCCCGGCTGTTTTCAGGCTTTTTTAAAGGCTGCTCGGCGGTTGTACACATTGGGTTTTGACATTGGAAATATGAAGATTCTTCCCTTTCCCACACAGATGGGACGCTCAGGAGGACCTGTCCAACGACAACAATGGCGTACCGTCCTTTCTGTCCAGTGTACCGGCGTGTCCCTGCACGCTGCAGCAGGCCCGGCTGGACCCCAGCCGCTTCTTGGAGCAGCGGGGCGGCTGCGCGGTGAACGCCAACGCCCAATCCTGCACGCGGGAGGGGGCCAGCAACCGAATCTGCTTCCTCAGCACCTACTCAGCGTGAGTAGCGACAGCAGGAACACCGGTGGGGCAATGCTCCGGTCCGCCTCGAGCTTCGTCCCCTACAAATAAACCGCCTCAAAGCCCTTCGTGTTGGAAAGAAATAAAAATACTTCATATCTGAATCGACAGCATGTTGTTCAATGTTCCAGCGCCGATAAAAGTTTTTCCTTGAAAGTTAAAAGTAACTTGTAGGTCGCATATCAAATTTGGGTGTATCTTTCCATGATGCAAAAAAAAAAGAAAAAATGAACATCAGTTACAAAATCATCGAGTAAAAGTATTCAAGTCACAAGAAGGGATGTGATTAGAAAGGCGAGTAGTAATTATCAGAGGTGAACCAACTCATTTTATCATCACAAGTGGGCGTGCTTTCGCTATGTTTGCGACTGCATGTTGATATGACTAATCTCAATAATAATTGGAGAAACCGACCTCAAGATAAAATCCGTTTGGGAGCTAAAACAGTCCAACCATCATAACACTTCCGTAGATATGGTGCTGAATGTTGCTACGACGTCACCAACAACAACCTGGTCTTCTCGCTGGACGACCCGACGGGTGGCTCCTCGGACAAGGCGGCTCTGCTCGGCCTGTCTCCGTACAATCAGGCCGGCTCTATCCCCTTCCTTTCCCACTGGGGCGTGGATGTCATGCCATACCATCTGTGCTGCCGCTGGTCTGGACCCGAGCAGTGCCGGCGGTACTTGGAGAACCGACGGTCGAAAGGCTGCGCCGAGTACCCACACCGAGATTCGGGTAAGTCCGGGTTGCTGTTTAGAGATGTGAAGGGTCAGGCGAAGGTGAAGTCAGGCAAATAGGTGTACATGAGCATGACAGTGATGTAGTGCCTAGATTCTGAGCCTTGGCCTTAGGGCTTGATTTTAGGGCCCTGGCATTAACCTTGGCCTTGAGGACCAAACCCTTTCCTCCAGTACTTAGTCTGGGCCGTATCTTACAACATAGTAGAAAGCAATGCTTCAATCCCGCTGATGACACACTACAGATGCCGTGCCTTTCGCTTTTGCCTGAGTGCATATTACAGTCAAAAAACTTATTACTCAATTTGATCTGTTGACATTTTTTAATTAGCATTGATCTTCGGCGATCCCCACTTCATCACCTTTGACCAAAGGCGCTTCACCTTCAACGGCATCGGGGAGTACCGGGTGATGGAGGTGTCGGGCTCGGACTTCAAGCTGTACGGAAGGACCACGGTGGCGACGGACAGCAGACGCGATGATGCCATGGGTGAGCGCCTTCATAGGTCTATCACGCCTACCGGAATAACTGTTTTTTTTTCTCCAATATGAAACTCGCAAAAATCGCTTAGCATAAGTTTGTACGAAGGCATAAATACCACAGCTACGACAATTGACCTGCCACTTCGCTGACAGTTTATATTGCAGGGCAGCGGGCCTCCATTCTTCAAAGACCGGTTCACATTTACTCCGACTCAGTTACCCGTGTCAAAAATATTGCCCATGGCATAGTCTCGACAGTTAGTGGTGATTTCAGACAAAACCTGTCTCTTTGTCGCACCAGCGTAGAGGGCCCAGCTGCTTCAAGCCAACAGGCCTCGTCGAGTGGGCTCGCGTTTGTCAAGACGCAACAAATGATGTTGTCATGAACTCCGGTAAAATTGATATGCCATCAAAAAGAACGACGAAGAGCAAATTGGATATTCATACTGAGTTTGACTCGTTAGGCACGGTTCAGACCTTATTACGTTCGTGTTTCATTTTTATCCCAGTTGGTTGAAGGAAATAAATGTGATGTCCTTTAAGTGCTGAAGCAAAATGTCAAGTACATAAGGGGTAAAGAACCAAAAAAGTGGGTTCCGTATTCTAACAGTGTCGTCCTTAGCTCAAAATTAGACAATGTCTGCATCAGAAAAATCACTGCTTTCAATATGCACGGGTGCATGTGGTTATTGACCACCACACGAGCAATGTGCAATTTTTTGAAACATAGTTCACTCACAATTGATTCAGTCAGCCTCTCAGTTCTTTATTTCTTTTCAACTAAATTTTCTAGCTGATAGCTTGTTGCTTGAGTCGTTAATGATATTGCTGATCGACCCCAATCCCTCCAAAACAACCCCCCCAAAAAAAATATTCCACATGTGCCTTTATGAGCGCAAAATAAGTGTAAGCTTACCGAACTGATTGTCGATTCTTGTGCTGTGCCCACATTTTTTTTTCTAGGGCTAGGTCTGAGTCTCAGCCGGTTTAACATAATATGGGCGCGTGCTGGCCATAAGACACAGCCGTTTCTCTATAGACTCTGGAATAGAGTCTTGGTCACAACCTTTGACCACTATTGAACACTTCTCTTCTCACAGTTGCGAGCTTCCTGAACGCCGTCGCCATGCAGGAAACCGGAAGTGACGTGGTCCACGTCGAGCTGGGTTACCAGAGGCCGCTGAACATCTACTATGACCAGGGCAATGGCTTCAGACAACCCGACATGTTCTTGAACGGCAACGCCTATGACCCACTGTTCCTCAAAGGTAGCAAACCTTAATCCAAAAACCCACTCAAAATCTATCCAAAAGTAAATCCCACACTTGATACGATTTCTCTCCACCTCAAAATGCAATGTTAATTTGTAAAGGCGTCAATTCTGGTGAAGTAAACCTGACTGATTCTGGGCACTGTGATTGCTTTCCTCGCTGAAAGAACCGTATTAAAAAGAAACTTTATGCATTTCCCTCCCGTTATCATGAATCGTTCAAGGGTCATTTAAGATTCAAACTTTGTTTTAAAAATCTAAGAGATGAAATCTTCAGCTTTGTGGCTAGTGCTATTGACGTCATTTTCGTTGTAATGTGCGCAGGGGTCACGGTGCATTTCAGTTCAGACTTCAGGCAGATTCTAGTCGCCTTCCAAAGCTCAAAAGTAGTGGTGGTGGTTCAGGCTTTCACCTACGGCATCTCCGCCGAGGTCATCGCGGTCAATGCGGTAAGTGTCAAACTGCGAGGAGGCGTTGGTTACACGCCAGTGAGAATGACTACCACGTGATAGAGACAGTGAGCGTATATGCCATAAAATAAGTGAAAACACGGACAAGCCACCCGGCTTAAGCTTAGAGTTGAACGAGACTTGCAAACACCATAATTCCTGTCACAAGCAGTGTTGTAGTTGAGTGCCTCGAAGGTCTCTGCATTGCAAGTCATAAGCTTTGTCACAAACAAAAGCACTGTGGCAGAAGCAATCTTTTGTCAATGTTTCCCTGGTACTCACGACTGGCTTTGCGAAAGAACTTGGGGATGATCTTGTGAAGAGACCAGTGATGTGCTCGACTCGACTCTGGTCTCAATACATGCAGGCCTTTATGTCGTGAAGTTAACAGAAATAAACAAAATTTTAAATAAATCTTAAAACTTGTAAAGTATTAAACTTTCGTTTTTTTATATTAATGTGAAGAGACCTTTTGCACTGGGATGTTCTTGTAATTGGAACAGAAGTGTTCCACAAGATGGTTACCTACTAGCTTACACATGAATGGGATTAAGACTTCATCTTAATCATAAGAGAGACGAACCGGTATTCCAGCAGAAAAATAGAATGTGCCGTAGGTCGCACGGGATAATAAGTACGCGCTTCAGAGGCCCAGGTGCACTGAGCAAGCGTAAACAGGCGTGACGTCAGCTGTTTTTTTGTCCCGGATGACATGGCTTCGTTAAAGTGTCGAACCGGCTATCTGGGCGAACTTTCGAAGACAGCTTTCAGAGTTTGCTTGTGAATTTCCCTTGCCTTGGTGAAGCCTTCTCGGATATTGCAAATCAATTTATAGTCCGTCCCTTTTGTTAAATTACTGGAAGGTCGGAAAAAGCAATTTTCTACAATAAAACGGAGTGGCTTGGGAATGTGTTTGGTTACTGTTCATCTTTTTGCCTTGTATTCAGGACTTCCCCGGAACCGCTGCGGTCACGGGTCTGCTGGGTGACATGAATGGCGACCCCAACGATGATATCAAGGGGACGAACGGTGCACTCTATGAAGGAAATGATCCAGAGACACTGTTTGCGGTGGTGAAAGAATGTAAATTTTATTTTTGTATTGGGGATGGGCACTGAAGTCTCCAAGTCTTTTACCAGTCATGTCCACAAATACCACAGTACGCTATCTTTCAAAAAGAAACTTTGGTATGCTAGCACTTCCTTGTGACGTGCACGCGCACTAAGTCAGCCGGAGCCTACAACAGAGGGCAAGTTCGAGCGATGACTGTAGTTAACTACAGTTCGACGAAACACCACCCGAACGATGGATGGTTTGAACTACATATGCAGTCGACCATATTGGACCAGGCACTGGAGTATGGTCACACCGTAGCTAGTTATCAATGCCGATTTCATTTGTCATTACAGAGGAAATCATTCACATGAAAATAACAGTAGGAGATTCAATGACCATGTGCGAATCAGAGCCAACGGTGACGATGAGATTTCAAACAATTGACCACGAGGGTCGTTCGAGTGTAACAGAATTGCTCGTGCGCATTATTAAAAAGTAATTGACTACTGGTAGAAGTACAGTTCGCGCTCGAACTTGCTCGTGGCAGAGACGTGTACGTTGTTTCTTACGATCGAGGAGTGCAAGGTGTAATCTAATTCTTCTGTTGTTGATTTGGTCTGTTTTGGGTGCAGATAGCGCAGAATAACATGCTGCCTCAAGTGAACAGAAGCATCTGTTGCTTGAGTGTGGTTCCAACGAATGTCCCCGGGGTTTATACTAGAGCCGATGTGTATGTACGTCGAACGCTTAGTGCCCCGGCTTCAGAACAAGAGCAGATCCAGAACCAAAATTTCGGGGCGCCGAACTTGTGAAGTGGCGCAAATGTTGGAATTTTTTTTTCATGTAATCCTTTATGACCTTTCTGTTGGATGAGTTTACTTTTGGGGTTCTGAGACGCTTTGGTAAGAAAGAAAAAGTGAAAGAGAGCCAACAAAATCGTCTTTTCCCTCATTTATTTTGGCCCTTTATGGGGCATGCATGGCCCCCATTGCCAACCCCACCCCGATCTGCCCTTGCTTTCAGGAACAATATTTCCACCACCAGTACATATAATGTCCTTCATGTTTCACCAGGGACCACCTCGGGTAATACCATATTCCACAACCACCCGGCTCTGAACAGCGAGGACTACCAGAACGCCTCCTTCGTTCCAGTCCTAGTCACCCCGGACCCCAGCAGCCTGGACCCGATCATTGCCAACCAGCTGGAGGCGACTTGTCGCGGCCTGCAGGAGTGCCTGTACGACATGTCGGTCACCCAGACGGTGGTGGCCGGGCAGGATTGTTACAAGGAAAACGCCGACTACGAGGAAGTCAGGAGTAATGTGCTGAAAAAAGGTGTGTATTGACTTGCATGTGCACTGGAAACATGGCATGGGAGTGCTGCAGTAAACAGCAGTCGCGTTTATTGGATTCCTGTTTCCCGCTTCACTGTATATCGATGCAACTCCGTGGACGTTACGAGGGGGAGCCAAATAAGAGATTGCTTTGGGGAACAAATTGGAAACAGAAAGGAAAAAAAAATGGAGATGCACCTCCGTGGACGTCGAGAGAGGGAGACAAATAAGAGATTGCTTTGGGAAACAAATTGGCAACAGAAAGGAAAAAAATGGAGATGCACCTCCGTGGACGTCGAGAGAGGGAGCCAAATAAGAGATTGCTTTGGGAAACAAATGGAGAAGAGAAAGGGAAAAAAGGAGAAGAGTGAAAGAAACGAAGAAAGTGGAAGGAAATAAAATCAACAATTCGTGTGAACAAAGGTTAAAATTAACCTGCTTTCACTATTAATAGTTCATCAGTTCGTAGCTGAGTGCTCTGCCCCTCAGGAATTTTCCCCCTGAAAAAGTGTTTTGTCCCCCGGGAAAATCCCGGCGTGGCTATGCCCATCGCGCCGATCTCCAGTGATTGACCACGCGATTATCACAAACAACAAATGCTTAGCAAAGATCTGAAGTAGTCACCCACCTTACCAGTTAACTAGTGAGAGAAATATATCCCCATGCTACAGTAAAAGACGGATTCATGAAGTCAAACAAGGAGAACAGCTGTTCCCAGTCAACTCACAATGACTCATTTCTGACAACCTCAGCGGACCAAACCCTGTCACCTGGGGCAAACAAGGTCAAAGTTCACATACGCCTTGACACAGGAGAAGCGCGCAGACTGTACTTCTGTACCAAACTTCCTGTCGAATCAGACGAAGTTTGAAGCGAACCATTCGAGCTGTCCTTGCAAGGAATGTTATTCTCTAGGCCTTTTCCATGCAGGCGGTGCTGAAATGTAGAACTGCACAGCTTGTCAGAAGAGAACTTTTTGCGAGGTAAGTCAAGACTGGATGTAATATTCTGCCACGGCTGTTGTCTCACCACAGTTAGTTTTGGTGTTTTTTTTTCAGTGGAAACCTGTTCATACATACCTAGCCCCTATAACGGGCAAGTAGCGTACTCAGACGATTTCAAGAAGAACGCAGTGGGGACCTCCGTCACGTTCTCGTGCGGCAACCCCAAAGCGATTCTCATCGGCCCGCAGACCAGAGAGTGCCAGAGCGGAGCGACGTGGTCGAACGCCGAAATGCCTGTCTGCACAGGTAGGTAGACGCCCGAAATTAAGCTTCCCTCTGGCCCTGTAGATAGAGTACCCAAGTGTGACGTCATTTTGAACTAGGAAGACTGTAGTGCATACAAAATGGTACGCGCGCGTGTTGGTTCACGCACTGGTCCTCGCGCTGTTGCCTTATATACTTAAGCGTGTCACCTACTCACTTCGGTGCCTATAGAGTACCGAAGTGAATACGTTACGAGCAAAATTAGTGTGTAAAAGGCATCAGCGCGAAAACCAGCACGAACACCAGCGCATGAACCAACACGCGCGCGTACTCCATTCGTTTGCACTGCACTTTCTGGTTCACAGTGACGTCACACTTCGGTACTCTATAATGTCTCACATGCGATAGATTGAAGTGAAACTAACGATTAATACCTTTACATGCAGTCCAAGTGTAAACAAGACTGGTCATTGGGTAGTCCAGATCTTAAGGGGGGAGGCGGTCGAATCATCCCCCTACCCGGCTTTGGGATGGTCGGGGAAGAGGCTGGCTTCCTTATTAAACAAAGTTCTCGTTCGCGCACACAGCCCATTATACCGTGTGAAATGTCCATTTCCCCCTTCTCCAGAAACAAACTGCAACACCAACGATTTTAAGGGTGCAGATGTCATAGAGACGGGACGCGACCAAGAAGGCAACCTGCGGGTTGTGTTTGGCTGTCCTGGCACCACGGTGGAGTACACCTTGACCTGCAAAGGGGGAGAGTGGCAAGGGGGAGGCCCCATCGATTGCTCGAGTAAGTTTGGAAGGGTCTGTTAAGGGGTACCGCTGTCAGTACAGAGCGGCCTTTGGCGCACACTGTGGGCCATCAATGCCTACACGTGCATTGAAACTCCTCCGTATGACGTCTGTTGGTTGATTCGTTTGCACTATGGTCACATGAGATTCGTACCGTTCAAAACGAAACTCGTGTCAAACATAAGGAGACACCAGTAACGCAGCGAAGTTTGTCGAATGCCAAGCTCCCTTGCTATAGGCAAAAGTTGACGCTGCGTGGTTTTCAAGGACAAGAATTCCAAACATTGCACCTGTAATAAATATAATGCAAGGATTTATCCCAAAATTTAGAATCAGTGTGTGGTGTCCGGAAGGGTGCATTCACCAAACAGACGCTATAACCCCCTGAGCTTGTACTGTTTTTGAGGCCTCAGCGTTAAGCAACATCACTTCATGAGTGCACCCGGCATTTTGTAAAATATAGTCGTTGATCAAGGCGCAGATGACGCGGATGAATCGCAAGGGGATGCTTTCGTTAGAAGTTATTCCATGTCATTTGTCACAAATCAAAATGATATGTAACAGAGAATATATTAACTTCGCGAGTGTACTTTGAAACAATCCTTTCTCCTTCTCGTTCATTAATGTCATCAATGAAAAAAAAAAGGTTCAGTTCAATTATTTCTTTTATAATTAGATCAGTTTAATTATACACGCTCCCCGAGTTGCAGTCTATTCCATCATCCTGCATCGAAAGTCAAGCTCAGTAGAATCGCATGTCAGTCACAAGTCGAGTTTTTGTGAGTGCAATCACAGGTTACCCGTGCGCACCGTACAGCGGTGATTGCTTAACCGAATACTCGAGAGCAGACTCGTCGTCTGCGTCTGCTCGAAGCAGGAAACGCGAAGAGCTGGCTACAATACAACCAATGCAGATATCCAGTCTATATATATGCTGTTTTGAAAGAAAGAAAAAAAAAACCGTTTTTGACTTTCAAGCGGGCAAGTCAGTGGGTAACAAACTGGCAAGGACGGGTGCAGAGTGGCCATACGGATTGACCTGAGTGGTTACGATGGATTAGAGGAAATCGGTCTGTGCCAAGCCGAATTTGATAAAACTAAGGAAGACGGTCTTACTGGAATTCACCATTATTGCCCTCATTTAATGTGATCAGATGATGAATGACGTACAGCTCTGTAGAAACGCCTGAGGGCGGGTTTCCACATGGTTCAGGCAATTTCCATTACATGACGAATAGAGCAAAAATATCGATTTTTAAAATTCAGTTGATGGTATGTATTATTATCATCTTTGCATTAAATGCTGTGTTTGAAAAAGCTTGAACACAGTGCAGTGTCAGACAACCTAGGTGGTGCTTTCCTATACAAATTAGCTGCGCATGACTATCTTGAAATCGATATCGAACCAGAAAAATGGCATGGGACCTGCAATGATTTTTGGCTGTTATAAAAAAATAATTACAGAAGAAGGCATAAGGAAGTATGCATGTTTGGCCTGAAGTGAATTCTCATTGTGGATGGCGATGCTCAAGATCAAAATCTCATCATTCAGAAAAAAAAGGTTCTTTGCACCTGTATATACCAATGAAAGTGAATCCATTATGACCAAGGCGCAACAAGAAATGTGCCAGAGCCATCGTTCTATGTTTCAATACGTGTGCCTAATCTCGTCTTGTAAAAATCGTTTTCAGAACCGACCGACGGCGATTTATAGTCATGCTTGTGTGGCAACTACTGAAATGTTACTTTAGGCCGGAGAATGGCTCATTTCGGTTGAAAAAGGCGCCCCCTTTCACTTGTAATTCCAACGCGGCGTCGCTGAAAACAACGTCATGATCAATGATTTGACTGATGCAACTGCACATGTGCACTTTGAGTGAATAATCTGCCCCCCGCCTTGCCTTTTTGTTATCCATGTTCAGCTGGGGGCGCTGTGGGGCTGAGCGGAGGGGCGATCGCTGGGGTCGTCATCGGCTGCCTCCTGGGCGTGGTGCTGATCGCGGTGCTGGTGTTGTTTGTGCTGCGTCGGCGAGAGACCGGCGTCAAGGACTTGGAGAACACAGGGTAAGTATACTTTTACACGGTACTTGCCGCATTTAATCTGGTTTGCGAAATCATGCACGAGGTATATGAGTGTTAATTCAGTAGGATAATCAAACAGGCAGAAAAAAAAATCACTGGTACGTGCCAACAGAGCGCAGAGACAATCTATTCTAGTCAATTGTGCATATGGTTAAGAGACTTTTATCCGATCATTCTTACCCTCTACATCCAGAATTTGTCAAAAAGAGCAAAGAAACCCGGCTCATACAGTGAGGAATTCGCACAGAACGCTACAGTAATTCTTTTGTTCCCTGGGGACATTAGAATGTCTCACGCCAACTTGTAAATTTGTGATGGTTTTTGTTAGTTTACTGAATTTCTTTTAATGGGTCTTAGTAATCACACCTTTATTGGTTTTGTTGCTTTTTTATCTACGGTAAATATTATTGTCTTTTTTTATTGTCTTTTTTCTGTCAAAAGGCCGCATAAATTTCCCCTGGTGGGACAGTAAATTTCTATCTTAGTTTATCTTATTTGGGCACCCACAGACTTCGAGTTTTCAGTTAAACCTTTGTTGTTAGACATGCAGACTACAGGAAAACCGAAATCAGATTTTAAAAATAGAATTTGTTTGTGTTCTAATTAAAGACCTTTGATTTCACCATTAAGAAAACCCACCCTGAACGCACACTCGTCGGAATTAATTGCTTATAATGTTTAGTATTGATTACAGGGTTCATAAATCAATGACGTACATAACTTGTGTCTAAAGTGTATGGGGATTTCTGGGAGGGGGGAAACTCAGTGCGTTTACTCATTGTTTCATGCTGTGAAGTTAGTTTGTGTCTTCTCCAAACTTTGAAAGTAGCAGCTGGACCTACTATGGTCGGCTTGCCTGTCCACCTCCGCCTAACAAGAAACCACTCTCTGGAATATTTTTTCGGCCAGTATTTTGAGAAGTTTTAGATTGATAATTTTAGACGTGATTCGTTTTCCCCTCGATGATAATCGGTTTCCCCATTAGACCACTTAGAAGTTTCACAATGACTCGTTCAAAAATCCACAACGATCGCAGAAATGCGTGGTTTATTGGACGGCTGTTTTATGAAATGTATATCTTTCTCTTTAATGCATGTTTTGTATAGGACGAAAGTCAACGCGCCGGCCGATAATTGGGGCATGGATGCAGAGGCGAGAGACGCAGCGGCCTCCATAGGCACCAATTTGAAACATGCTAGGGAAGTATAAAGGCTAAAAATGGCAAGTTGAAGTAGTCGTCGGAAATGTGACACTCATCTTAATGTACAAAAATATGGATTTTCTATCGACCAGTAGGAGTGTAGTCACTGTCCTGCATGCTGGGTGTTCTTGAGTTGCTTCCACGAGTTGACTCGGGTTCAACCTCGTCTCCACCGTCTTGCCTGTGTAACACACAGCCTGCACACCTATCCCACCTCAGAATTGCCCAAAGGAAGCTACTCGAACGCATTACCACTCCACGAATAGTACATGTACACTGCCGGATAATTATTCGATGAAGGGAGCTGTTGATGCTGGTTCCCTCCGCGCATTTTAACGAAGGGATCGGGAACCAGTGGGTATCCTTACTCGTTTGTACAGTTTGGAATGGCCAATGGAAGTTCTGGAAATTTTTAGTAGGGGATCATTGATTTGTACTAGAAAGCACTGTCAAGAAAGCAAGGTTTTTTTTATAGAAGTGCGAAATCACAATGGGCATTGCTAAGTTGAATTTCAGTAAATCAGTTCATTTGTTTATTTGATGTTTGTGTCAGATGTCACCTGCATTTGGTGACAGAAATTAGCATTCCATTGTCTTCCAAGCTATGCAAATAAACCAATTCGTGCACTCTGTGCTGGGGGGTGCAGCCAGACGGTGCTGTCTAAATACCATATTTCTGTGTTTCTTTGAGTAGGTTTTTGTAGCATTACACTTTCATGCTTACCCGTGGTCATGCCTTTTGGATTAGTCATGACGAAAGAATTCAGGCTCCATTTGTAGAAAATAACGGAGAGAGAACCGTAGTTCAGAGAACGGACGGTTCACTATAGTGCGCCTCCAAGAATTTGTAACGCGTTGGCCAATCACAGTGCACGGAATTTGTCGACCCAGTGCACTTTTGGAAATGGTCGAATAATGTCGCGAGTTGTGATTGGCCAACGCATTGCAATCTCTTGGAGGCGCACTATAGTGAATCACCCATATTTAGATGAAATGCTTACTCAAAGTTTTCTGTGGATTGTACTCTTAGTGAGTTTAGACTTTATACTATCTGAGAGTGGACTGCACTCCGCAGCCATCTATGTGTATATATAGGTATTGTGTTACCTACTCATACCAAATTGAGAGCACCATGTTTGCCTATTTGGTTCCATTCTTATACTGTTAAAGTTACTATACTCTAGTTTTATTTGGTACACTAAAGTAAAAATGGTTTACATGATGGTTCGTGTGCTATAAGTGAATTACCGTGACGAAAGTTATGCATGATTTTGAAAAATGGACAGTTAATTTCTATAATAGCTGACCAATGCAGACATATTTTGCGTTTGTATTCTTGAGGAAGGTGCATTTGGGGAAATCGTCAACCTTATGTGAGCAGAAAATGTTTCGCTGAAATCTTCACGGTTTATGCTTTATGTGGAATTAAGCCTTTGGACAGCAGTGCCAAGTTTGAACAGGGCTCCGTCCAAGGGAAGGATATGAAGTGTTTGAAGTTTCACTTCTCGATGCCATTTTACATTTGCCCGAAATCAACCGGGTCTTAGCAACACTATCAAAGTGCTCTGTGCTAAAAACATCGGCAATAATCAATCTGCAGGCAGTGGAGTGACTGGAGATGATTGCTAATTAATCTTAATCCCATTTTGGTGCCTCTCAGTACGCAATACTATTGCAACAACTGAACTTTTCAACTTCACTGTTGGCAGTTTAAGTGTCTTTTTAGCATCTAAAGTTATTTTATCTAAAGAAGTTCCTTTTAAATAAAATTCTTACAAGTTTTCATTTAGTGAAGCTCAATACTGCATTTACATCGGGTTACTTTGAAAAACAATACTATCAGAGAAGCATGTAAATACGCTCTTTGCGGCACCTTCGTCGTGTTTAATGTAAAGTGATAAATCAATTTTTAAGAAAATTTTACTGATATTTTGTAACCAGGAAGAAATATATCAGGAATAAATTTTAATGGTGAATCCACTTGACTGCCTCATTGTCACTTTGCCGTGTCGTTTTTATGGTTTTTACCTCAAAGAACAGACTCACGAAGGGAATACATGGTAGACCTCAATCTATTGTCATCGTGGGTACTTACAGTGATTTATGACAGTGTATTCTGTAAACTACAAAATGAAGACCGGTAGAGAACGTCCCTGTGGCGAATCCCTTGGGAAGGGCAACTTACCTCTACTATTGCCATCATCAACGTGTCATCATTATAGCAATGATGCCTACTACCAACTGATCTTAGGGAGGTGGGGCATTATTTCATGGATTCACACAGTTTGACTCAAAGTCGCTTTTTTTAGAAAGAAATCCACTCCAAACAGAACCCTCTGCCCGTGACGTAGCAACGACATGCTGTTTCACATTCCTCTCAACTTGAGCGCGCGCTGTCATCCCTGATTAGGATTACCAGAAAATGAATCAGAACACGCGCGAGAAGGCATCGCAGTGCATTCACATGATAGAACTTGCTCACTAATGTTCACACCTGTTGCCCTTTTATTTAACACTCCTGAGTCACACTCGGAACGACGACAGCTATAAAAACACTGACCCATGTTTATACATAAGTTAAAAGTATACAAGATCATACCCTTTGCTGTTCAAATTTATTTGCAGAGTAAAATACTTGATTGGTACAGCGGCCAACAGTATTCCTAGTCCGCATTAACCACTAAACGTTTAAACCTGAGGAGTGCTGCTCAATCAATCATCGAATTGTGTGACTTTATTTGCATCTCTCCCATTTGCAAATTATTCACAAAGTGAATTTAAGAGCAAACCCTGCAGTCTTTAGGTAAAATTTGAACAAAGTGTGTTATTTGTTACACAAGTGGAATGGAAAGTTGCTGATAGTTTCAATCGACTGGAAATTATTTATTTTTTTTATCTTAGCACTGATTGCTCATTTTCAAAGTGTTTAATTAAACAGGTTAAGCCCAGTCGCATGTATTAGTTTTGAGTCCAAGGGATGGGACAAAATTTTGAGTATTTAATTCTGTGACTTTTGTCCTTTTTTTCCACCCGTACCCCCCCGCATGCTGGTAACACTTCTAAAGTGTCAGCATTGATCAATGAAGGAAAACAATACATAGCTTCATGCCTGGGAGTCGCCCGCTATCTTTCCATCTTGATGTGCTCCACTTTAAAAACAACCCATTCAAAGTGTTGACTGATTTTCCTTTTTTTTTTCAAGATTGACTACGGATTCAGTCAAACACCCACGCTAACGTTGGCAAATCTTGCTTTCTGACAAAATTCCTATTCGATGCCTTTTTAAAATAACTATGAACCGACTGAAAAAAAATCTGACTAATTTCCAGCTGCACCCAGCTGCCCCTGAAGAGCTAGTCAAATCTTACTGAACTTTAGTCAAATTTGACTGGTCTGTGTACTTCATAAAAAGCCCGGTGTCGTCTTTTCTCTGATGTAGGTGACGGTAGTCGTGGAAGGACCATTGGGATCAGCATTGGCCTAGTCCTGGCTGTTCTTCTGTGTCTCGGGTTGATCCTGTGCGGTATCATGTGTTACAAGCGAAAACCTGTAAGTCACGTCTGCCAAGGGAGCACGACTAAAAACCATTTCGACTGAGCATGGCCCGCGGCACAGAGATACAAACCGATCTTGGCCTCTCGCCGCTAAACATCTCTAAATTTTGTTGTTAAGGCTAAGGAATAGTGACAGATTATTCAGGAAAATGAAAGCCAAAGGCCAAAATATTTGTCCCCGTTTAGGCTTTGAACTCCGGTCCTGGATTCACCTGTAGGTCGTCGTTATTCGATCTGTGTACAATATTGTGTCCGTGGACACTGAATATTTATTTCTGTAGAACATGGATATAAAAATGTTTCTGTCCTCTTGTGAATTCACTTTCAGACGTCGTTAGATCAAATTTCGATACAGAATAAGCCATTTCATCTCTAACATTTGATGGAATGCGAAGGAATACATTCAGTGAAGCGGGACTCAGATTTGTCAACTTGTTGCAACAACGTGACATTGCTTGAAATTTTCTGTTTACTGCCGAGTAGTCGTGGCCGAGTGGTTAAGGCGACAGACTAGAAATCTGTTGGGGTCTCCCCGCGCAGGTTCGAATCCTGCCGACTACGGTTCTATTTTTTTTTGTCCTGTGTTACATTTTCTCGTCGATTACGACTGATTCCAATTACATAATACAGTTTCTTTCGGTTGAATGGACGGTGAATGGATGAACGTGTCCTTGGCATTTGAATGTGGTCTCCTTCGCCTCCGGCATGTGTTCTGTTCCATTCACGAAAGTCAAAATAAAAAAAGGAAACTCTCCAGTAAATTTCAAAATCATCTAGAACTTGGCATTTATCAGCATTCAAACATTTCAGATCGCTATTTTTCTTTTTTTTTGCCGGTATGGGAGTTGACGATTGTTGACGAAGATTTAATGTTGTTCTAATTTTATTAGCGAAAGTGGTCACCGTTGTCGAGGCAAACGTACGACGTCGTGGCAATGACTGAGAAGCTTGGAATCGAGGAGGCAACATCTGGGGAAACTGTGGTCTCCGACCCGGGAGATGCCGACCAGCTGAATCCCGCTTCGGGCCCCACGGCCACTGCTGATGACACCCCTATGCCGGACGTGGTAAGGCGCGGTGACGCCCCAGAACCGTCCGATACCGCCGGCATCTGGCAGGGGCCGGACCTCAGCCGGGCCCCTGAGCTGCCGCAAGGAGTCGACGAGCCCGACGAGCTGCGTGCGGCAGCCACACCTGGGACGAAGGGACCGCCGCGGGTCATCGGTGTCAAACCCACTCCCCCAGCCAAGCCGACCAGGAAAGACCGTCCTGTATCCCGGATCGGGGCCGTTGATGCTCCGCAGGGGTTGGGTCCAGGAGCCCAGCCTGCCCAAGGAGAGAGCGACACCGCCGACCTCAAGGACGACAAGCCTCATGGGAGGGCATTATGCATCTGATTGACGGCAGAAGATGACTGCGTGTCTCCTGACAGCGGACTGGTTTTACTTCCGTTTACCAGTGCTGGTAAACGGAACATTCTCGACTTTTCATTGAACAGATTTCGCAACCTGATGACCTCGGGCTAATCGTCCTAGCCCCACCTGTGGCCGTTGGAGATACTCTACCAACAATATTTTGTAACACTGCGTTTGTGGTACCCAGATGAGTTTTATCAATTGAACTGATCAGACCAGCAGATGAATAAAACGGATTTTGTTTTTTTCATATTTTGAAATTATTTTTAGTTTGAATGAAGCAGAAAATTTGGTTGCCTGTCCATCAGTTTGGTGCTTATCACTTTTTATCTTCCTGGGAGTTTCTGCAAAGCGATTTTAAAAGCAAAAATAGTTTATAAACTGTAGCTGCGATGAATTTTTCTTGGAAACATTTTCTGCAACTTTGAACTCTTTTTTAGTAGGAAAGAAAACGAAAAATAATCGTTTGTCCTAAGCATTTTGTCAAATATAGCGTTTCAAGCCAGGTGCCTTCAAATTTTTCAATTATACTGTCAAGTATTACACAGATATGCACTGTTTTTTCACAACCTTTTTTCGACAAGAAATACATTTTTACAAATGCATGCTCGGTTTTCCAGGACCACTGCCTCGAAAATCTATTTCTATACGTGTTTTGCATGTGTTCGATCTTTCCTATCACAGGGTACACTAACTTCTTGAGGAATCGTCAGGTCAGGGAACCAGACTACAAGGACATTGGATTGATGACTAATACTCGTGTACCAATCCGATCTCTACCGGAAGTCAGTGCAAGCAAACAGTCCCACGAGGGCGCCCCGCAAAATACCCAGACACAGTGACCTTTGGTCACTTGCAATCACGTGCTAACTCCCCTGCACCTAGCCCAAGTCAGGTCTTCAGCCGTGAACTTTGATCGGGGGCCGGGTCGCGTGGGTAGCTCGCAATTAGCATCATACCACAAATCAATAATTAACCCTCTAACAATGATTAGATTGAGCAGGGACGCTAAAGGCGACAATGCAATAGTTTGATACAGATATCAGCATCGCCTACAGCAGGCTATCAAGCTTATTCAGACACAGTCCTCTTTCGCTTTGTATTCCTCTGGTGTAATATTAGCGATCACTGGCAACAATACTTGAAATGCCAGAAAGATTTGTTCACTTAATTAAGAATGCCCATTCGATGAAGTCAGGGCTCAGCGGAAATTGCCTGTGACTCATTTCTCAGTTAACTCAATTTTCGTTTTTAACTTTCATTACATAGAACTGATTATGAATTCGTATGGAACTCTTTCTCTCTCTATTTGGCAATTGGGATAGTTGAATTACCGATTACCAATGGGGACTAGCATTTGAGGCAAGAATAGATATCAAGAGACAACAGACTTCCGAATTTCGTTGACTCATTTAAAGATCCGTCATTATAGCATAGAAATATGGATGTGAACTATACATCATTCTGATAATCAGCACCACCATCACCGCGTCATTCCTATAACATTTGAAGCGAGATACGGGGCAGACAGACCCTCCCCCCCTTGTGCTGGTCATTATTTGACCCGAATCTTAGGAATTCTTTTCAGACATCTGGGGCATGCGTCGGCTAACAATAGTGTAGATAGTCTGTTATGGCTTGGACATGTATGGGGGTACCCCTCTGTCTCATATCTTCATTTGTACCATCACCACCATCTTTCCAAACATCGTCATCACCATCTCACCACCATCGCAAACGACCTCGACTTACATCATTCCAATCTGGCCCCTACAACTACAAACAAATCGTATTACTTTCCTGAAATTACCTACAGCTTTTGAAAAATAAAAGAAATAGCCTTGAGAAATGTTGCCATGACAAATATACAAATAAGAGAATAAAATAGCAAACATTTGATAATTTCGTTCTCTTCGGTCTTAGGTCCACTGGCAGAAGGGTTGTTGACTAATAAGGCCCCCTAAAGGTCAAAACCCTTTTTTTTTTCTTTTTTTTTCATTTTTCTTTATTTTTACAAATCGACTAGTCTCATCATTTGGGCAAGACAACATCTTTATCAGATTGAATGCAAAAAGAGAGAGGAAAGTGATCATCTGGACATTTGTCCCTTCTAAAACTTGTGGAGTGATGGCGTCATTACGTTGAAACCTCACAAATTATTTTTCTCACAAAAAGCAAATTGCACGTGTAGATCGGTATATTCATTGATATGCCACAGGAGGGCCCCTTTCATGTAATGAAATCCTTGTCCAGTGTGTAGGTAACTCCTCTTGTTATTTTCCCTACCTGGTGTTTGGGTGTAAACAGAAAAATATTTGTTTTGTGGTCTAAAAAACACTTGAATGTGCTTGTGCTTGCTTGTTTGCCCTGTCTACTTGTCATTTTGCCTTCTGCTAGGATTGAAACGGCTGGCCCTCCATATATTTGTATTTTAGGTCACTTGTAGTCAGCAAGCAGTTTGCAGTAGTTGGGTTGTAGATCCAGTAATGCTTTGTTTTTTTTGGGGGGGGGTTTGGCTGAAAACGAATCTCTCTTTTTCTCTCTCTCAATTAAATTAATCCTGTACCTATCTAAGTTATTCACGTTTTAAATAACTCACATTTACAACAGAAAGTTTTAACCCCAAGATGCTATTTCGGTGCTTATCTAAACATGTTGAGATATAGAAAATAGAACAAATCCATACTAAATGAAAATATCTGGTTGAAACTAATTTCCACCGAAGTGAGAAGAAAAACCATGTAAAACTTCTGACAGTTCATAGATTGACGTCTGCAGGGTACATTTGCCAATCGCGCAAATAAACGGGAAAAAATTAAACTTGGAATACAAGCATTCTCCAAGTAATGGTGTTGGTTGTCAAGAAAATTAGTTTTTAAATATAGCACTCTTCTCATCTGCATTTGTCAGGCAGCTGAGTGCTGTTGCAATAATAAATTAATGCTTTTACGCCTGCCTGCCAGACATAGAACCTGAACCAACCAACGCCTGGCATGTTCCACTTTGACAATAGGTGTGTAATTGTTCTTTTTTCACTGTGTTAGACCTTTGTTTGTTGCTGAGAAGTACGATTTGTACTGATTCATCAAATCTCCCTAATCAAACAAATCGGTGCGGTGACATTAGTTTGTCAGTGTAGCGATTTTTCAGATATTCCCTTAGCCCAGGTGACTAATTTGCATAAAAATGCCCCTCACGGCTATTAGGATCGCATTTGAAGCCAAGCGATTTAAGTTCAAAGTCGAAGCGTCTGTCGTGTAGCAGACACTTTTACAAACGGTGGGCCCATTTCCCGCTCTTTTACAACGCGGGAACAGTGTCTAATGTGGACGCTTTATTTTGCTGTCCTTGGAGGAAACATTCTCAAGTGCCGAATGCCAAAGATGGAGGCTCAGCTCTCGGTGGTATGTGTTCTGTTTGCCCTGGCGGCTCTGCCATCAGTAAACGGTGAGTTGAAGAAACCTCTCAAAATAGACAGTGCTCAACACAAGCTACATTGGGGCGGAGCTCTTAATGATATGCAGCTTGACAAACATTACTGGAAGCAAATTTATCTTCATCGAGTTTTACGTTTTAACCACCAAAACCTTCATACATATTTTCCTGTGAATAAAAGCCACCCGTACCCGATCTCTTTTTTTACAAATGACAAAAAATAATGTCCTTGCTTTACTGTTTGCTTGTTATCATTTGGTCAACATTTGAGGATTAATGTGTAACATTAACATGCAGTACATCAGTGGTTAATTGCTTGCGTTCTGTCGTTAAAATTTTAGCCTGCGTTCTGTCGTTAAAATTCTACGACCACGTCCCCAAGCCAAAAACCCTTGCTTACTTCTGGGACGCTACAAGTGATTTAGAGTTTTCTTGTACGCGGTAACCTTTCCACCCAGGCAGTCGGATGGAGTGCCTGAAGGTATTGTTTTGTTCACAATAGGCGGGAAACCATAATAAGATAACGATCCCACGAACTCAGTCACCTACACCGACGTGAGACGCAGCAATGGAAGCTTGAAAATCCAAGTTTCAATTTCATATGAAGTTCATCTGATCCAATGTTTCTCAAAGGATTTGCTTATACTACCGCTACAAGTGGAAGTCAACAAGCTATGTTCTTCCAGAATTGAAAAAAAAAATATATATAATATGCTCAAAATAAAAAACTTAAAATGCTCAAAGTCAAACCAAATCAAACGAAAGCGTTCACCCATTGGACATGCCCAACCATAAAATACAGGTTCAATCCATTAAGGTATTCAAGACCTCCATAACATCAAAACTGATCTTTTAATTTAAGGACCTGTAACATGGCGGCTGGTGTTCCATTCCGTCTGGGTATGTATCAACAAAAGAGGCAGGAATTAAAGTACACATGATCGTCGTCACTGGGGCCTAACAGCCTCCAGCGAAATGTACACTCTGACACAGGTGGATTATAAAGAGTTAGCTTTCGATGACAACAGGAACGTGTTTGAACAATATATAATGGATATTACCATTTCAACCTGGCAGGTGGCCGATCTAAACAAAAACACAAAACGAATTCCAAAAAAATAAACGAAGTACCACGCGTGCGGTGCGTCGATGTGTAAGTAACTCGAATTGTGAGCGGGCCAAATTCTAGAGCTTACCGTGCACATGCCACGTCACCGACATGACGGTGGCCGGGTCATTGCTCCGATTGTACACTTGTCGCTGGACATTACACAGGACCGTGAATACTCGATCACTGTGCATAAAAGCATGACCCCAGTAAGGGGGGGGTAGTGGTGTGCCTGCAACAACGACAACAATGACAACGACAACAACTGTCAAGGGTCAGGCGTTGTGCCACCAGTGGCTCGTCTGCGCTCAACTCGAATGGCGAACCCCGTTTCTTTTATTTATTTTTTTTTCGCAAGCACAGCTCTCGAGTAGCTTTCCCTTGTCCAGGCAGTTTTTGTCTCAAAATTGAGCCCAATTGCGTTGCAATTCCATTGGTCGAGAAAATCGGAACGGCCAGTACAATACTGGTTCTAAACTTAACGTTCTGTAACACTCGGTCGTCCCCGACATCTTCCATATCTCGATGATAACTTTTCAATTTCGATGTAGAGAGCAGAAATGGAAGCAATAAAATGAAATCTCATGACAAATTAGTACATGTACCTTGGTGTTTTAAGCCAGATTTAGCAAAATATTGTAAGGGAGGCGTAGACGGTAGAACGCGCGGAAATTATGAAACAGTCTGGTGCCATCCTAATCGACAGTTTGTAATTTATTAAAGAGATTCGGGGAATAAGATCACTAAATGGCTTTCACGTGAATAAGGTCTAATGCTCCCGCAGCCACTTCCGTCAACCGTGCTGATAACTCACGTAAGTGTACTAACCTGACCCCATCACGTTGCGCGTCCCTGCACTTTTTTTTCGACTGGTATTCCTTTTTTGTCAAGCGGTTCCTATACCACACTGAAGTGACCAAACAGCGATTATTTGCACAGTGGCCGCTACAACGGCTCTAGTTTATGCAGTTTTTTTGAATGGAGTGTTTACCGTCTGAAACAGCGTACAAAGTCTACCACAACGTGGCTGGTTTCAGCATAGAGCGAGGAAGCAGAAAAAAAAATGTGCAGTGCACGCGCCGCCTAGAAAGCCCCAGAGGTGCGGGAACTCACGAGCGAGTCGGTGTCACATTTCAGCCGGTGTCTCATTACTTTATCCAGTTTTAATTAACTCGGGGGGGGTTTACTCCTTATGCACTCGATCACTTGAGCTCAACTCAAGATAACAATGGAAAAGATGGGTGCAGTAATGCTCGCTTGGAAAATATTTGAACAGTGATGTCCAAACGCAGTATTAAACGGGTTCACTTTTTGGATCCATGGAATTGGAGTCGGGTGGGCGGCCGATGTTCCTACTTAAATTCCTCTGTCACCCATGTCCTAATGCTATGGTAGTCCCTATTCCCCAATCCGAGTTCTTATCGGACCCTTTACTTAGTTTCTTTTCTGTTTTGTTTTTCAACCAAGCCTGACAAAATACTTCCTTTCCCAGTTTCGATTTAAGACTGGACTAAGCTTTTGACGGCCTTTGATCTGAAGAATTGAACTCAACCTTGTAAGACAGTAAAGCGTTCCCAGCAGTACAATCTTATGCCATTCAGACAAAACATAGATCAAGTGGTAAATTAGAGTATCGATTCGGTGTCTAGAGGGTCGTTGAGATTGCTAGACTGTGAGTTAAGTATTTAGTGCAAAACTACCGCTGTCGGTACAAAGCACTCATTACAGGCCGTTCTAATTTTCACAGGCAGTGCAACTCTATGTCCAAGAAAAGACCGAACACAAAAGACCGGGTTTATCAGTATGTGTTTCGTCTGATAATTAAAAGGTCAGCATTGTCCGAACAGAGATAACCCTGCTTTGCAAAAGACGTCGGTGTTTGCAGAACAGATTTGGCAAGGAAGGATATCAGGCCATAAATCGGCACAGATCCTCAGAATGAAAAGCATCAATACACGCGATTCACGAGAGTGCGCCTCCAAGAATTAGCAACGCGTTGGAAAATCCCGATGCTCGAAATCTGTCGACCCCGCGCGCGTTTGGGAAGGGTCGGCCGATTTCGTGCGTTGTGATTGGCCAACGCGTTGGAAACTCTTGGAGGCGCACTATTGTGAAGCGTCCGCATTAAAGTGGCGGCATGCATTGGAGAAAAACCAGGAGATATTACGTTCAGTTTTTTTCTGATTAAAACATGAAATGGAGAATTGAATTCACATGAAAATGACACTAAAAACATCGTCTATTTTAGGCGAAAAGGTGGAATTTCTTGATATTTTGGACATCACAAATCGTTGGGGGCGAAGAATGTTCGGTGTTGTTATTTCGCTTACAAAACTTTAATTGATACATTTTACACTTATAACCTTTCTAGACAGTTTCAATAAACTATTTGGCTGTTGGGGAAAGAAACAGGTCAGTTATTCAAGACAGAATATTGTCATATGGTCACCTTTCTCGTCTGATGGGGTAGGTGATGAAAAATCATTCAAAATAGAAATAGACATTTGGCAGTGACTCATCCCCATTTCTACTCTTGGAAATGCTGTAGAAAAATATTAACAAGTGAAGTACCGGGCGTTCGATGTTGCAAACATTCACCTACAGCGTGGGCAACGCTTCGCGACTGTTTTCGAATCATTACGTGCATGGTTAATCATTGAACACACGACGCTAGGTTGTATCAAAACACCTGCGGTACGTGTCGTCTGCTTGTTTTCTATTTGTTGTGTCTAAAGAGTTAATTATTATTCCTCAAACAGACCCCCCCCCCCGCAAAAAAAACCAAACAAACAAAAACAATGGGGAAAACCTTACTTCTGTTTATCAGCGTGAATGTAATCTTTTGTTGGAATTCCCCGTCAATGAGTCACACATAGGCACGGTTTCGCAAACAAGCAGGTGCTTTGGAAATCTATAGTTGCATTGATGTTTAATACTGTTTTTACCCGGGATTTATTACTTGCCTCATTCAAATAAAATTTAGGAGGTCACCTTTTGGCGTCAAAATATATTAATTCTCGACACGCCAGTCTCTCGGTACGCTATCCCTGTTTACCAACCAATAAAGTAATAGGCTTTTAAATCAAATTCATTTATTAGTATTATACAAGATGACCAAAGAATTTGAATGGAGTGGGTTTCGAACCTTCGACCTCTGGAAAACCGTGCCTGGGAGTAATCCTTCCATCTTGCAAATATATTACTCTTTGCCAACTCCATTATTTATTTCATGTTGCTTGAATTTGTCTTTGTTCAAATAAGAGACAAAAGGACCTTGTAAGATGACTGAGCAGCAGGAAATTAAACAAGCGCAGGAAAGCGCGCGTTCTGTGTTTACGCTCCTCTCTGCAAGTACACCTTGTTGATAAACGTGGTGGGTTTAGAATGAGTTTAAATTTACGCACGACAGTTTTTGGACACAACGCAGTAGAAAGGGAGACCTTGTGAAGACTGGATCGCACAGGAACAGCTGAGGTTGATGCGTTAGGACACAGGAGTTGTCATGTTTGTAGTATGCCAGGGTATTTATCGATGGCAAGTTTGGCACACAAAATAAGCAACACTTAAACACTAGTATGCCAGAAAAGTGATACCTTTGTAAGCAAGACTTCCTTTTCCTGTTTGCCTTTTCACTTTAGTGTTTGTGAATTAAATTCGACTTGGAAAACTCGGCAATGTCAGATGTCACGATGTCTCAACTACGTTTGAATTAGGCTTTGTTTTCCCGGCAAATTGAATTCATTGTGGACAACTGTTGTTGTTGTTGTTGCTGTTGTTGTTGT
The DNA here is from genome assembly GCF_001949145.1 of Acanthaster planci. Next base: position 1,364,715 of record NW_019091465.1, read on the forward strand.
TGTTGTTGCTGCTGCTGTTGTTGTTGCTGCTGCTGCTTTGTTGCTGCTGCTGCTGCTGTTGTTGCTGTTGTTGTTGCTGCTGTTGTTGTTGTTGTTGTTGATGTTGATGTTGATGTTGTTGTTGTTGTTGTTGTTGTTGTTGTTGTTGTTGTTGTTGTTGTTGTTGTTGTTGTTGTTGTTGTTGTTGTTGTTGTTGTTGTTGTTGTTGTATGGTTATCTTAGGGCCTAAAGTTTTGTGTTCTGTCTTCTACTTTTTGTTAGCTCATTGCAACAGTTGGTTGAAAATTCATTAAATTTGTCCCTGAACGGTTCACCAAAAAACAAAAAATTTACAACGAGACCAAAGCATCTGTTCAAGATATAGTGACTAGCACAAAGGCAAGGTCTGACGTTACTAGACTTAGGGCCGATGGTAAGGAATCAAAGTTCAAGCTCCAGCACCACAGCGGACAATAAAACACAATGCATGCGAGATGACGCGTGGTTTTTAGTATGCAGAGCAATCGGGAATTTCCGCTCTGTTGTTCTGATACCGGGAAAAGTAAATATAGAACCAAATTAACACAGAGGTATCTTTTGAATTCGAGGTATGAATGCTGGTTGGATACCTACCCCGGGGGCGTATCCAGGTCTTAGGTGGGGTGAGGGTCAAGCAGAAGGTGATCATTTGGGGCCCTCATTAAAAGGAAAAAGAAAAAAGAAAAAAAAGACAAGAGAAATGAAAAAAGGGGAAAAAAAGTGATTGGACATGCGAGCGGAGGATTAGCTTTCAAATTTGCCTGTCCGGACGAATTTGAGTGGAATTTCTTCACTCCTATCCACCTCGAGCAGAAGCACCCCATAACCCGCCATATGGGCGGGAGCGTTCTCTTTTTTTTTTTTTTTTTTGGGTAGCGATGGGACCGTAACATAATCGTTCGTGAACCAGCAAAGTCCAGTTCCGATCAAATGAGCCTCCGTTGCAAAGAAAATTACACCCTCTCTCGGTCCAGCTTGAGGTTCTCGGATCGAGATTTCCACTCATTTGCAGGCATTATTTTTCTAATAAATGCAATATAAATTATTTTTCACTCTAAAATTATATAGTCCCGGGTTCCACTCATTCGGATTTAGAGGGAGATGCATGATCTAAAACCGCCCGGGTCGCTTGTTTTCCACAAACGAGATCCAACAGTTTTCGAAAGAGGGCGCCCTCTGTGCTTGTGCATTATTCATAATTATGTCGAAGGATTTACAGAGTGGTTATAATAATGGATTGGTTGGGAGTACTCGAAATCCTACGTCTCGGGTTCGAATCCTCTCTGCATATAGTTTTAAAACTCTTTTTGAAACTTGTAAATAGCAAAGTGAGAAAGGAACATTCTCACCATAAGTTTGGTTTGTGAGCTCAAGAACGACGCATGAGATACATATATGCAGGTAACAGAGCAATCACAAGACAGGAAACCAAAATCGTTTGGGGAAAAATTCCCGCCCCGAACCACCTTGCCACGACAGAGAGCAGTCAAATGCTGACATTTCCGGACCAATTGGGTCTGAGCTGCGACAGTGGACAGTAACGGTAAACTGTTCTGCCGTTTGTTCATTGAACTTGTGCGGGAGTAAAACGCGGTATAAAAGGATGCGGAAACCAAAAAAAAACAAAAACAAAACAAAAAACGCAGTTGTAAACTTAGTGCAAAATCGTTGTAAAATGATCGACACTCTTTGCCGATTAATACAAAATGAATAATTTCATAAATTGATGGTCAAACGAAAAACGATATACTGTTACGTGCCCCGGGTTGTCGACGGGCATGCAGCATTGAATGGATGTCATCCCTTGTAAAGTTGTGATGATTTTGTGTGTCGGTGCGATCACTGGTATTGAACCTTTTGTACACTCCAAAAACACCAGGGTCTGACTGACCCGGGTTCTGGGTCCTATGGGGCCCTTGACCCCTTTCCGGGTCAAAATACCCCTTTTGACCCGGTAAAGGGTCAGGCCACATGGGACCCAGATTCCGGGTCACTCTGACCCTGGTGTTTCTAGAGTGTAGACCACAAACTTTACATGACCTCCTCTGCTTGATCCGTAGGTTACCTCTTCGATTACGGAGGAACGTCAAGAGACAGCGTCCTCCCAACCCAGAACGACGTCAGCGTCGAAGTCAAACTGGCCAGCCCCTTTACGTACTACGGGAAGAAATATGACTCAATCTTTGTAAGTTCTATTTGGAAATATGTAGGTCTTAGCCATCATACAGAGCAGTGCCTTGGTACCACTGGGAAACTTCCTTCATGTATACCATTTGAAAGAAAAATCTGTACTGTGAGATGGCTATAATGCAAAGCCTCTATGTCAAGGAGTGGCAAAAGGATTTGGGTGTGGGAACACCTAAACGCATGCTGTTCATTGGGCAACTGGAAGTCTGTAAAGAGTGACTTGCACCAAGACCACATCTTCGCACGATTTTGAACAGATTAGTGCATCTTGCTTCCACCAGTGGTAATGACATTTTGATGCCATGCATACACATTAATTTAAACCTCAACTGGTTGATTTTGTGGGGCCTGGTGTTTCGTTCCCAGCAGAATCTTTCTGCTAGGATCGAAACTTCAGGCCTTTCTTATTTTGTTTTTTGTATTTTAGGTCACTGTAGTCAGCGAGCAGTTTGCAGCAGTTTTGTGTTATATATGTTCTTGATTGAATTTGGTTCATCTCTTTTACATATTCGCTGGTAACCAACAGATCAACGACAACGGTGTCCTATCATTCGGGAAAAAATTTGACCAGTACGTATGGGAAACACTTCCACTGTTCAAGGTAAATATTTGAGCTGTCGAGCATTGGATGAACAAATTTTACTGGTAATTGAGAGAATGAGGAAAGAGAATTTTCATCGAGTTTCCATACTATAATTTTACTGGGTGAAAGTAGCCATACCACCCACCTCGGATATAATTTCAATGGACTTCCGTTAGGGACAGAGAACATGCCAAAACGTGTACTGAAATTACAAATCAACAGCGCTCAGACTTTTAGGGAAGGGACGAAAACTTGGGATGGATGTATTCAGACAGGTTATTGAAGCCCAATCCACAGCCAGGGTTAGCCAGGGTCTGATCCAGTGGCAGCAAAATGATTTTCAAAGTGCAGGGGGTTCAGCTGTCAGGCCATCAGGCCATCAGCCATATAAGCCGATCCATTACGCCCCACCCATTGATGGGACCTAAAAAAAAAGGTGGGCAGGGGCATTTGAACCATGCCCCCCCCCCCGCTTCCACAGCCAGTGGTGGGATCTGAACATGCTTTGTGCAGACGGAATGCGAGAAAAGAGTAGAACTGCCCTAGTCTGACTCCCCAAAATTGAGAACAGGGTCATCGTAGAAGTATTGCTATAAAAAAACATACTGAATTATGTAAACTTATGCAAATCTTTTCCTTCCAAAATTTGAATCTATTAATTAAGGTAGAATTTTAAGATCGATATCAAGCCAATAGCTTGCATAAATAAACAACTTAAATAAGTAGGCGACATTTCCTTGTATGCATGGGTATTTCTGTTGACTGCCTTAACCAATGATAACATGCATTTTAATTAAGGGTACCTTTTGTTAACTGCTATAACGAGTGACGCATGCATACATGAAAGGGTCCTACGGTTTCGTACAAGCATCACTGATCTCACTCACCGGTTTTCATTTCATTCTGTACAGCAACCGGACGACAGAAATGTTCTAATTGCTCCGCTCTTAGCGGACGTTGACGTGACCAACACGGGCACAATTTTCTACGGACAGGCAAGAGAGGGGCGCGTGCTTCAGGACGCTACGGCCCTCGTCAGCCAGTACTTCGTCCGGCACAGCGACTTCAAGCCCAAGAACATGTTGATTGTGACCTGGGATAAAGTCGGGTTTCAAGGGTCGACAGCTGAAGACCCAGTGGTAGCCAAAATTGTTTCAGCTTTACGATCCCTTTTTGTTGAAGATGTCCTTTACTGCCCATTTGGTTGTTGTATAAAGGCTTTACGTGGTTGTCCTCTTGCAGAGCAATTCTTTTTTCAATGGGGAAACCACCTTTGTGCACTGGTCCGCAAGATGGCAGCCCTGCAAACCCTCTATAATGCTGTTGGAAATTTCTAGTTAATTTGCTGTCAATTGTCAGTCGAGTGATTCGTTGCTTGTTGTTTTTGTTTTGTTGTTTTCTGTGAACAATATCTCTGCTGTTTTAACTGTCTAACTTTTAACCTTCGTTTCAGACGAACACTTTTCAGTGTGTTGTGATATCAGACGCGATCAACACCTTTGCGTTCTTTCTCTACGAAGACATAAGCTGGACGACCGCCGTCTCTGCCGGCGGTGATCCGCAAACGGGCTCAGGGTCCGACCTCCCGCAGGTAAGAGGCAATGGAGACGGTGCAATGCAATGGCTGACCGAAAAAGCACAGATTTTGTAATAATTTTGAAAGAAATAATTGATAAATTGCTCAGAGTGTGTCCTATGTATAAAGCGTTCATATTTATTGGTTTTCTTTCCAAAGAAAAGTTACACTTTTAAATAAAGACTGGAAATGGAATGACAAATCATCCCAATTATTGGCTCTCATTGTTGCTTTTCTTGCTTTTGTTACTTTGAACGCGCGAGATTGGTAAATCGATCGCATTATATGAACGTGATGGGAAGTACAAATAGAAGGCAGAAGTCTCGATGAACAAACAACGAAAAAAAACGAAAGAAGACAGGCCATGATAAAGTTTAAAACTTTAAAATCTTTAATTCAAAGCAATACTGGGAGAAGAGTGGATCCTATCTTTATATTTAGCTGTGGGATCTCTATTCACCGCAGTGTTTTGTTCAGTTTTGTTTCTGTTTTTGCTTTGTTGGTTTCTTTTTTGTTCACCGAATGTTTTGGTACTTTCCCCATCAACACAGGTTGGCTTCGATTCTGGTGATTGGAGAAATTACGAGATTCTCAGAGTGCAGAGTGACTATGGTGGTTTCTCCAGTCTGCCACTTACGTCCAACGTCGACCCCGCCATACCACCTGGGCTATTCATTTTTCACGTGTCTGGGTCACAGGTGGAATCCCCGGAGTGTTCGAGGAAAGGTAGGCTGTTCCGCCAGTTTTCGAGTCTGCCCTCGAACATAACGGTCAGTCGTGAAGTCGAGGTAAATTTAGGCTAACCGAAGAAATGAAAAAGAAAATCCCTATTCCGGCATCGCAATGGGCAATCCTGTGATCACGAAGCGAATGTACCTGCCACCAGAGTAGGCCTATTTTACACGCATGCGTAATGCAGCTGTTTGCAGTCTCGGGCAAGTTTGGGCAATAGCTGAGCTTAAGACCGAAAAATGACACCCAGACGATGAGCGGTTGGACGATTTTGTCGACCATTTGGAATGACTGAATAAAGCCCTGGGGCATGATTGCATCCATGGTTACCGGTAACCTATTTTTTGATTAGGTAAAGGGGGGCATTGACATCTCAATAACTCGCTAAAGACTCAACGAAGTAAGACCTGTGTGCGCCTGAGTACACGATCCGCGCACGTATTTTACAGAACCAAATGATTTTGTGTCACGTTTATACGTCGGGTACGTCTATTTTGTAAGTGAGAGATTGATCTCTCCAGTGACCAAGGTACTCCAAATAAAAATCAAAAATCAGCACAAGGAATTATTATTCTCACTGTATATTAGAACTGATTTATTTTTATTTGAAACCAAGTTGAGAAATTTAGGACTGCCCCAATATTATTAAGGTAGAGAAAATTCATACAATTGTGGACTCTAAAAAATGGAGTTTGACAATAGTAAAATAATTAATATGGATTGTAAAAAGTTAAGTAACAAGATATGACAAGATGGACAAAAGGATAAGACAGAAAGATGAAAGTCAAATGGACATTATTCATAATCATAAGGACACTGCGCAACCCGCTGTCTCTACAGAGTTCAGCTGTGAAAAGACCACACAATAAAACAATTCAAGAACATGCAATAGTCGCTGAGTGCAACATGGAACAGTCATTACGTTTCGTGCATGTCCATGAGTCACATTCATGATAGTGCGGCAAGCAAAATCGGTCCAAATGACGAATTTTAGACCTGACTTGGATCTCACTCTTGGCCCACGCATATACAAAACAAATCTATCAATGCGAACCTACATCCTGACAGAACGAACACCTGCCAGAGAGAGACGGATTGTCACGTACGCCACGGCGAAGTACGTCGCGTAAGCGTACAAGAATACGACCATGTCTGATACGAATTTATGAACTAAAACCTGTTGTTGCGGAGTAATGTTGATAAGGATACAGTTAATTTATGATTATAACCATGAAAATCAAATCGGGCGACTCTAGACGGAAAGTACAACAATTTAAATACACTGTTGGGATTATGTTGGATGGGTAAGAACACTCTGGTTTGCGAGAAAGTGCGAGGTATGGAAACCTGACGAACCCTAGACTTGACAAAGTCTTACCACCACATTTGCTTTCACGAACCGCGAAGTACATGTACTTCACTCGGTACATTTTCGTTTTCACGGAATAACACTTATTTCACTGATTTTAAAAAGATTCCGTTACTTTTTATGTAATCAATGAAGACGGATTAGTCACACTCATATCAAATCTTTTGTAAAACGTTTATCCAAATTGTATTTCCTTGCAGTGTTATGACTTTGTCCAAACGAAACTCGTTCGCGCCATTTTCCGACGTGTGCGCGCCCGCTTGAGGGTTACGCCGTGTACAGCATTGTTCATGTTGCAGATTTCATGGAGTGATTCTGAATTTCACTTTGGTGTCATTTCGTGGTAGTTGTGACAAACCGTGCGAGATGGTAGAGAAACGCAACCGGATATGCAACGAAGAGTAAAATGAGCAACAACGGACTTTCGTAAGATTGCTCGACTGCAGTGCTTGCGATTGAGGGGAATTGTAGGGTGTTGTGCTAGCCAATGAGCCCCGACCTGGGCTAGGAGAGGGCGCACTTTTCCCGGTAACGGAGGTTCCTTTGATGGGAACTGTATTTTGTTGGTTCGCTAACGATTATGAAATGTAGACGTCAAGGTAGCGTGGCTATCAATAGAATTTACACTCCCTGCTCCCTGCCTATTTGCTCTTTTCAATCGATGCTTCTGTTTGAAGCGAATCAGTGCCTTGCTTACCATTTATCATCTCTTTATCATCATCATCAATATCATTGATGCAGCTGACCCACAAGTCTACCCTAGATACGCCAGCATACTAGGCGGCTCCAAGCTCACCTTCGGCGGTTCCTGCTTCAGTAAGAACGACGACATCAAGTTCCGGTTCAGTGACAAGGACGACCCAAACCTGGCCCTTTCGGACCCCGATGGCTGTGAGTTCGTCAGCGCGTACCAGGCGACCTGCATCGCGCCCATGATGTATCGCATAGGGGAAGTCAAGGCCTCGCTGTCCATAAACAGTGGCACCTGGAGACACACCAGCTTCACACTGAGTGAGTTTCCAGGAGGAATGGGGAAGGGGGGGAGGGTACAGTGAGATTGCCTGTGGTGCAACGTGTGGTGTTCTAAAATTGACAGGCAAACGTTTCGGTTCGACTTCAAAAACGCAGTTATCAAGCGTCCGGGTTTTCAAATTAATTTCAAACGTCTTGGCTCAACTTTCAAATGACATAGGTCCATTTTCACACGTTTGGGATCAGCGTCCAAACGTCGTGCCAAAGGAGAGACCGCGGACCTTGCCGAAGGAGAGGCTGTGACGCCCTGTAGGTGTCTACCGAGCGTGAAACCACACCTTCACGAAGTTTGAAGTACAACCTTCGAAAGAATCATGACGTTTGCCTCTCCGTTTTGGAACACCATAGCCACGGGAACATCATACCATAAGCCCAAATTCGCACCCCTTGTGCAAAAAAAAGTAGTGTTAATTTAACACCCTCGATGTTACCAGAGGACTACACCAGAATTAAGCACTATGTAACACCGAGGGCATTAAATTAGGGAATAAATACGAGCTTGGCCAGTCTTAAAACGTGCGTTTAAGACCGGCTCAGGAGAATGGGCACGTTCGGTCTCCTCAGCAAGGTCTTATCCCTCAAAGAGCCGGGTTATTTTGACCCATCAAACAGCTCCCTAAGAACTCGGCTGTGCCAGGCTTGATTGTCTTGAAACTTGGCAGACATTTGCACAAACTCCTTATCATCATACGTGCAAATTGTGAATCCAAACAAATATGTGGTTTTGTTGTTACGGTCATTTCAAGTTCAGGGCTACACGCGTGGCAGTACGCGTCCATTCAGCACCGCAGGGGAAAAAGTATACATTTTTTTGGCGGACCTGTCTCGGGAAAAATGCCCACTGTGCGATTGTTCTATTATATGTTTGATTCTTTTTTTTGAAAAACTGATGTCAAAATGAATGCAAAGAGTTATTTTTAAAACTCCTAAAGGCCCAACTTCTGAATAAACAATGCGGAGATATGGAAAAAAGTTCGGGAGGGAGTCTGCCCCGGCTCTTTTCAACGTCTAGTTTAATTAAGACTGGCCAGGAACATTTTTTTCCCATTCATAAATACCTGTTTTATAACTTCTCCATATATGGACTTGACCCGAACGTGGTGCGTTCTGCGTGCCGCGTCGTACGCAGACTCTTGACCAATAGAAATGGATTAAACTGTCAGAGTGGTCCTAACACAGCGGACATTATCAAATCTCAGCAGGCATTATCAAATGTTAATACACGGTCACGTTGCGCGTTTATGAATAGGGGAACTGTCTGAGCTATTTATGAATTAAAATTTAACCACAGTTTTTGCATTCCAGTACAGTCTTCATTTCTTGGACATTTTTTCATCTCAGTGCCCATCGACTCAGTGCCACCAGGCGTGCTACGCGTGGACCCCTGGACGGAGAAGTGGTACAGTGCCACCGACGAAAACGTGCAGATCACCTGGGATAAGTCCGTGTTCAACGACACGGTCAATGTCACCGTGATGAGTTACCGGGAAAAGACCGCAGGAAACCCCGAATGGGTGGTAAGTTGGCGTGGTCCTAAAATGTCCACACTCAAAAACTCTCGGGTCTCGGATTGACCCGTTATCGAAGTCCCGTTAAACTTGACCCAAATCCAGGTCGAAAGATCTCCCTTTTGGGGGTTAAAATGAACAATTAAAGTTGTTATATTGACGCATAAGAGGGTTAGGTTTTCACCTGGAAAACAGTCAGGCCCAAAGGGACACCGATTCCGGGTCACTTGACCAGGGAGTTACTAGAATGCAAATTATTTTGGATGGCCAATACATGACAGGTGCAATGATAACAATAAATCATGTGATTTTCTCATTTTGTGTCTCATTTTTAAGGTTTGTTCCACTATTATAAAGATTATGTTCCCGCCCTTTTGGTAATATTAATGATATCATTCCCAGAAGAAAGATCATCTGTACTGTAGTTTGTTTTTAGAACTCTATTGGCCTGAGCTTTCCTTTCTTTTCGTTTTTGGAATTATTATTGCGTAAGAACATGAAAACAAGTAGTGGGCAACCTTTCTCAGCCTTTTTTATTTAGTGAATTCTGGGTTTACAATTTCAAGTGGAAAAGCTGTTTAATGAACCGTGTGCAACCTGTATACTTCCCTGAATGACATCACTGGAACAGCGCCCCCAGTTGTCAAGGAAAAGCCTAGACAAGTATAAATGTTTAATAAAATGTGCATTTTTCATTGCACCTATGCTTAAGGAAATGTCAAACAGTTTTTACAGATGGAGATAAGTATCATTTGGTGAATATGTGGTCTACTTATCATCTGGATTTCTTTCCCACTTGATACACTTTGCTGGGAAATACATGACAATATAACTGACTTACAACCAACATTTGGCATACCTCTGTCTTCCAGTACACCCTGGTCGGAGGCGACGTCCCCAACAGCGGTGCCTATACCATCCAAGTCGGCGCCAACCCGGCCATAACTCCTGATAATGTTATGGGGGTCCTACGAGTGACCGATGGGTCTGAAGTGTAAGTCTTAAACTTCAGCTTAAATTGGCTTGCATTTGTTCCTCTCAATAAAATTAGCACAGAAAAAAAATAACCATTGATAAATCCAAGTGTTTTAGGCTTCTTTTTCCTCGAAGGCTCTGAATGATTGTCCCCTTCAGTAATGGAACTTATTCGCCGTAGGGAAACCATCGTTGACCTTGTTCCCAGAGTCTATATCAGTCAGTTTACTATAATCTTTTGAATGGGCGTGGTTCAAGACTAGTTGGGGTCCCATAATTAATTTCTTTTATAATTTTAAATCCCTGGTGTCATCGTCGCCGTGATTCAGATCGACACATATCACCAAAATGGGTCATAACGTTTATTTCCAGTGGGCCAACTTGGCAGGGATTTGTGTAGTCCTCACCCAAGCCACACCATAAGCCTGTAAACTCCCATTGGCCAGACCCCAAACACTGCCGAGTTTAACTTGAAATTCTTGAAAGATCAGTCGCCCCAAGGAACCCACGTGGTCGCTATCAGAAACTGGATCTCTTTGTTAAACAGACATGTACTGACTGGTCACGGCTGTTTGGGTTGTGACCTGGCATTACTTGTACTTCCACAGCAGCACAATGAAATGTAGTTAGAGGGTACCTGAGGGATGTATTAGCTACCATAATTACGCATAAAACAGTCGTACAGGTTCAAGCATGACCGGGAACCGACCCGGTGATCGGAATCTCCACGTGGGGAAACAGTCATAGTTTGGGGACGTGGCTGCCCCGAGTGTGGCTTAAAACATTTTGATATAATTAATCTCAGATTGTATATTATTAAACTGAATATTAAATGCTATCAATTTGTGATGGACTTTTGTTAATTTTTTTCATTTTAGTTCTCAGTTTTTCAAAATAACAAAAAATGACTTCGCTTCGACTTGTGAATGAAGCCAAAATTCTTTGCTAGTATGCTACTAATTGACTCTCTTTCCACCCAGGCGATGCATGGTGATTGTTGGCACAGTCCCACAAACTCTGCTATAAAATTTCTTAAATCAAAACACCAATATCCTAAACTAAAAGCCAACAAAACAGAGGATTACATTCATGCCTCAAACTAGTTGTTCTTGTCAATGTAGCTAGGCTCTGTTGTAGTTGTTGTCATTTTGCTTGTTCACTTAAAGGAGAGACTTTTTTCTCAGAAGAAACCGTGTTTCCTTTGCTTGATAGGAGCGAATTTGCACTCAGCAGTAGTTTGCATTTTCTGGGCTACCTACTTGGCGAGGAGGCCTACCAAAGAGATCCCAGGGCCTGGTCCAACAAATACTGCGAGCAATGGTACGAGGAGGACAAAAAGAAGGGGGAGTTCGTGAACGACCTGAATGCCTGCCCGTGCTCTCTGGAGCAGGCCCTGGCCGACCAGGCCCGCTTCGTGGCCAGCCCTTACTGCGACTCCACCAAGCAGCCCCCTGAGCGACTGGAGGCGCTGGACTACTGCTTCGCCCGGCCAGAGATTAAGCATTGCGTGCTGGGCGTTTTCAGGCAGTAAGTCCCCAAAAATTGGTTTTTGGGTTGTATGTAGGTGTGTTGTCGACAGGCATCTCTGTGGCCCCCGGCTTAAAATTCGACCCGTCGGACGTGGAGATTCGCTGATTATTTTTCAAGTCTGTACCTGATGTGATTCGTTTCCCTGCCATGTCATTCTCAAGTTACTCTCGGGTGCTTCCGTGTAACTTAACGGAAGGGTTTAAATGGTACACCTTGTTGTTACACGAATTACTTATAGTATGAGTATATTTTACTATGAGAAAACAAAATTGGAAAAGAAAGGCATACAGAAATCTGGGTACACGCTTGGTAGAGAGCTCCAGTTCCGTCCTCTGGGGGTCGCAGGAAAAAAATCCTGTCCCAGTGAGTTTCTTTGTTCATCAATAACCGATTATGAGATCGTAATATTTACATTCTCTGTTAATATTTGGCTGAATGCACAGATAAAATCCTTGGGCACCTGATGTTCGAACCAACCGTGTGGATGAGCAGACAGTGCAGTGAAGCTTCTCATTGGTGCAGTCTTCGTACACTGCAAAAACTGTGGATTAAGATCAACACTTTGTGGTGTTATCAGATGACCACACCATAGGGTGTTACTTTAACACTGCTTGTTACTTTGCTCACCAATAAGTGTTACACTGCACTGGAGGGTGTTAAAAGTAACACCAAATAACACCAAGATACAAAACTGCTGCAAACTGCTTGCTAACTGCAATGACCTAAAATACAAATCTCAAAATATGGAGGGCCTGGCATTTAGATCCTAGCAGAATCTTTCTCAAAGTCAAAATGACAAGTGGACAGGGGAAAAAAAGTACACAGAGAATCAACCAATAT
>NW_019091465.1:1377316-1424684 GCF_001949145.1 Acanthaster planci
CCGGCAATTCGAACTCAAGGTAAAAGGAAACTGGCTCATTTACCGTTACATTATGTGTTATCATCTTGATGGTGGTGCTCTTTGTGGGTTTTAGGTCGTCTTATCATTGTCTTTTGATTTCAGCTTTTGTTCACGCCCACGACGGTCAGCGTCTCGACTCATTTTGCCCGAGTCTCTAACGTGCTGACCCAACGCAATTCAGAAACGTACATCTCATCCATTTTGCCAGTTCACCAATTTTACCACATGTAAACTCAACATATTGAACTCGGCCAAACTGCTTTTTGTTGTATTTAAACTAACATTTTTCACATCATTTATTACACCATTTGCATGATATCTTCGAGAACGAAATGTCATACGAATCCTTGCAATAAATGCTTTAACCATCAATAGAATATCGCCTACATACAGCACATTCATCACGTTCACCACGGAGCTTACATGTTGTGCTTGTTTTCCCGTGGACATGGGGCAGCCATCCGGCTTTTCTATCATTCAAAGCCATGTAACCAAACCGAGGCTGGAAGGAAAAAAGTCTGTTCCCTTTTATCAATATTTGAAGTTGTTAATACTGTTGGCAAAGGGGCTACAAGGAACAAGACAAACGTAGAAGCATGGTCAAGGTTTGTTGCCTTGAAAGAATTGACAGCGGAAAAGACTGGGTCCATGCTTGCACTATCGCCTTCGTTTATTTTTTCTTTGTTTGGTTGGTTGTTTGTTTGTTTTTGGTCTTTTTCATGATTTTAATTTGATTTTCTTGGGCCTACTGCGTTTTTTTCACATGAACTCGCTTCGAATACAAAGACAAACTGAAAGCAGGAATATGCAAAGCTTGAAATAAGGAACATTTCATTGGCAATGGGACGTCATAGCCCAGCAAAACAATAACGGAGAATTTAGAGGACATGAAGCAGAATAAAGTTTCTGCCACCGAGGATTCCGGGGGCAGATCGCGCTATTACTTCCCTCACAGGGCGACCTTCAGCAGTTAGATTAGCGCCAAATGTACATGTATATCTCTTTTATTTTAATAAACATGTCATGGGTTGAGTGTATGGAAAAAGTTGGTACAAAAGAATTGTGTCAACTCTAAGTGTTGTTTTTTACGTTGAGCGTTGGATTTACGGGCCTATAGACATAGGCCAAAGCCCACTGCAGTTTGCAAACTGTAGTCGGCTAACTAATGGTTTAAAAATGGGCTACTAAGTGAAGTGTTGTTTTACTAATCGCATGTACCACAACACTTGTGTTCGCTAGCATAGCTAAATTCAACAGTGCATCGGTGTGAGTTTAATGCATATATCTCTCTGCCTTAACTAATGCCCTAAAATAGATTCCATGAAAGATTTTTTTTATTTTCTGTACAGCTTGTGATCACATTTCTTTTTATCACTGGTCTTTGCTGCCACAGTGCTATATTGTGTCCGTTATTTGACTTCCATTCCCGCTAACAAATAATTTACTATAAAATCAAACCCAAACATGGACTATTTCAAGCCAGCTCTGGCTGGTAATCATTTAGAGGTAGGCTGAACACGCAGGACGAATCCACTCTACGCAGTGGTTTTTATGACAGTCCAACCAACAAACTCCTCCAGGTAGCCAAACGTGCGTACAAAGCGTTCAGGGTAGTTTTAATAGCAATATGGTTTGAGTAATAGGGCCACTTTGTTTATCAGTAAGGCGCAAGTTCGAACACAATATGCGGTTCCACCACTGGTATTCCTTACCAACGTGCCTTGAAGATCAGTTACCATTCCTTTTTTACTCAAACGAGTTGCAGCTAAACATTCCGGACTGTGTTCATGGTCCTTGTCATCTTGCACAGTTATTTTCCTGTAAAATAGTTCCGTCTTTCCTCATCGCATTGGCCAATCAAAATACGCGAAATCTCTCGACCCAATGAGCGTTTGGAAAGGGTCAACAGATTTCGCGCATTGTTATTGGCCAATGCATTGCAAACTCTTAGAGGCGCGCAATTGTGAATCGCCCTTATTACAAACAGGCTATATCTGTGACCAACCGACGCAGCCACACCCATACTACTATGGGCCTTAGCTGTGATTCCAAATGGTAGACTATTAGTCCAACCGTCCTTGTTAGCCCGAGTGGTGGCTCGAACTTGCTCCAAAATCGTCTGGCGCAACACGCGCAGGCACGCCTGCTAGCCCGCACGTGGAGTTCACACCGTTGGAATGTGCGCGTGGGGACTTCGCAGATACAAGTCGGCTCAGCTCGCTCCCTTGATCCTTTTTCACTGGGAGGCGTTCGTTAAGTCTTGTCAACGGAACCCCCAGGATCGAGTCAGCTGAGGGCATCTGACCGTTCATCAAACCTTGAGTATCTCGTTCAGTATGTTGCGTAGTGCACTACGTTCTTCTAAACCGCTGATTTTCCTTCGGTGTTCTCTTTTATTTTAAGTTCCACTGAGGCTGACAGCGAATGCTGCTATGACGGGGCCGGCAACCTTGTCTACGCGCAGGACAGCATCTACGGCAGCTTCTCCAGCCGCATCAGCCGGTTCTCCGGGGCCGTCCCGGGCCTGTCGTCGGCAGCGACCGATCTTGTGCCTTACATCTTCTGCAACGTCATAGGAAAGGACGACAACCATTACTACCGACAGCTGAGGCCGACGCGGGACTGTAGGGATTATGAGCCGGTTCGGCCCGGTGAGTGTAACGGGGCTTTTCAGACTGAAAACAACTGCGACTATACTCCCTTCTTTCTCCATCTTCCGTGTAGCAGGTGAACAATCAATGACAGCATTATGTGGCTGCATTAGTCATGAATCCCTAGAGATTTGACCATAGTATCAGATATCAAGGAAATTCATAACAGCACTTCAAAGACGCATCCAACGAACACGATTTGAGATAGAGTGTATCTAATAAGAAAAGTGAACAGAGTAAGTAGGAACGTGGATAGCAAGTAATCAAGTCCAAACATTATTATCAAAATCAACAGGAGAGCATACAAACAGCAGTGAATTTGGTTTTCTATAGTTACCCACTGAAAAAACAGGTTGGTAAGTTAAGAAGGTTGTATGCTTACACCGAAGCTTACTTCACAAATGTGACAGTAAGTAAATCTGGGTCCAAATTTGCTCAAACTGGGTCAAATTTGCTTACTCCTTTTCTGGATCAAATGACACCTCTTCCAGGTCAGATTATTTTTAATGTCATATTGACCCAACTTTGTAAGTATCGTGTTTTTTTTTTAATCCGGTATATAATTGAGCAAATTTCGACCGAGATTCCATATTAGTGTAACGTAGGACTTTTCAAACTGAATGCGACTCAAAATTACTAAAATCTGTCATTCCTAAACCGTGGGCAATTCATTTTTTTTTCACTTTGATCCCCCCGCAGCGATGGTGTACGGTGATCCGCACTTTGTGACATTCGACGACATGGGCTACACCTTCAACGGCCTAGGGGACTTCATTCTAGTCCGGACTGTGTCGCGCGACAGATTCGAAGGGCGCTTCGTAAAGGTCATCGATGACAGTGGTACGTCTCACCCTTGGTCGCTCTTACCAGTCCACAACGAAAACACTAACATATTCAACAGTAATGGGCAGAAGCTTAACGTTAAGTTCCGCGGTAGACAAAAGCATTTTTGGTTCAGCTGTTTAATATTCGAGAACATTATCCACCAAAATGTACAAAATACTCCAACAGTATGGGTATTTTGAATCCCTAACTGTGACTTATTCTCTTCAGGGTCACTTTGATCCTTTCGAGATCATGTTGACCCTTTTGAGAATCATTTTGACCTGTAAAAAGGTTATTTTTGACCAGGAAAAGGGTCAGAATGACTGAGTTGCAAACCGGTAAGCCGTCAACAATGGATGAGGGTCAATTCGAATTTTGTTCAAGCAAACTTTAGATTTTCACACCCTTTCGTTCGCTCAATGTTTTGTGTTTTTGTCCTGGGTTTAATTTTATTTCCTTGCGGGGGAGGCAAGCACCCCTCCCCTCACTTCGACCGTGAATCAGACATTCCTAGACTTTAAGGTGTTATAAGCCTTAAGTGCCCATGCCTGTTGCGGTTCGTCACCAACATGCTCCTATCAAGCGAGCCGCGGCGGCTCCGTTTCTTTGTTCGACTTATGATTAGCCATACTCAGTTCAAAGGTCAGACGGACCGCCCCTTTTCCCTTGACAGGCAATTTCCGCAATGCCACGGTGCTGGCGGCTCTGGCTGTGATGCAGGAGGGCCAGACAGACAAGAGGTTCGAGATCAAGAGGGACGAGATCACTCTGATGACGCTCAGCGTGGGCCGGTCGGGGACGCTCCAGGACATCAGGGGCAGCGACTACCAGCAGTATCCAGGTGAGGAGTGGGGTTGGATTATCCAATTCTAGACCAAATTCAAAACAAAAGGGCTATTTAAGAAGGAAACAACAGCAACTTTGACCTGTCGCCGTCAGCCAGTTTTAGCCACGCCCCATGGACGTGGAATTCAAAACATTGAATTTTGTTTGTCTCGAAATCTAGGCGTCTTGCGTTCATTTTCTATATTGGAAAAAAGTTGACAAGCTGCGTTGACGTGGTTATTTCTACCCATAGAGCTATATAGGAAGAGTTCATTTGCAAAAACAGATAACTCCAGTCATAAAAAACTTTACTTAATCAAGCTTTTCAATTTGTTTTATTCAAAGAAACTGCAACAGATTAGAATTTGTCAAGTTATTGCAAACTTAACAAAATAAACAAAATGAATGATTCATTCAGTGTTGTAAAGTTTGCGATAACTTGATAAATTCTAATCTGTTCAAATACATTTCTCTTTATTTAAATAAAAAATTGAAAAGCCTGATTAAGTAAAGTTTTCATCACTGGCTTTTGCAAATGAACTCTTCCTATGTAGCTCTATATGTTTCTACCACATCCCCGGCCAATGACGAGCCGACATCTATAGGGTGTGGTAACCGATTTACTTCACCCGGTTGTTGACCGGTGGGGATCAGTATAGAGGACGTGCTTTTTGGCCGTGTTCGCTTCACACGGATCCGAATCACGATCAGCGATCCGTCGTTGGTTTACGGACACCAAACCCACATAGTGAGTGGTGCAAACCAGTGTTAGGATCGCTGATCCAGATCCATGTGAAGCAAACAGGCCCTATGGACAGAGTTAGCCAACTTCAGGCTTTGGAACCAAAATGGCTCTTCATTAGATGTGCCAGACAGTATTCTTCTATTGTGTTCGACTGCCCATGCGCACTTGTGCATAATCCACCATTTTGCTTCCAACAACTGAGACACCCATGTCGCAACTCTCTCTGTGAGCAGCTCTGTGATATGCCAGCCACCAGCTTCTCAGGCTGTAAACATTCAGGTTATAAGCCTGATGACTGCTGTCACTTTCTCAACGGGGTTTAATCCTGCTCATGCATGTAGTTGTAACTGCTGAGAAAAAACCACTCGAGTTGCAAAAACTTTCGACACAAGTTACCCCGCACGTCCCGTAGACTATGAAGTGCCAACTGCCCAAAATTGTTCATGGCGTGGCTCGAGCGACGACCATTTTGTCAGGTTCTACCCGTTAAACTGTACACAAGATATATCCCAAGTACCAGGCAAAATCGTCTTGTAACTCAAGATAGTCGTCTCTCGAACCTGGCTTCAATCTTACTGTTATCGATTTAATGGGAACAGAAACATGCCTCATACCTTTCACAATAATGTTTTGAGGATTTGCGATATTCTGAACCGGTGGTGACTTTGATTTGGATTGGTAGATTTTTTCGTGATCTTCCCGGAGAATGACGGCAGCGGCATCGTGCCCATAATGATCATTCTGCTCCGGGAATCTCAGATTGGACTGGTGGTGGAGGCTTCGGAGGACGGGCTATCAGCTATGGTTCTGCTACCCTCAGAATACAAGGTAAATGTGGCTCTACACGGGTACGGTCTCTTTTAACCCTAAAAGAGCCTGGGCGGATTCCGCCCCATCCCGCCATTGCAGCGGTGCATTTTTTTCAGAGCTGAGCCTTCAAACAATTTTCATAGCAACTCTGTGCAGTCAGTTTAACAGCGGTTTCGTGAAAATCGAACATACCATCAGTGGAGTGGCTAGGATTTTACTAGTGGGGGCACAAAGGGGGCAGCGGCATCTTAGGGGGGAACCAGCTTTCAGTGGTGTGGTTTTTGTGGGCAAGTTATTGTTAGCCTTGTTCAATATCCATTCAGGGGGGGCACCTGGGGGCACTGGGAATTTTTTTGGGGGGGACACATGTTCCCAGCCCCCCCCCGTTATGCCACTGCATACCAATATTCCGAGACAGGTAAGCCAAAAATGTGTACTCTTGCCGCCGCTGTTTACAATGAACGCAGGCTGACACGCGTGCGGCATTAAACTTCAAATGACTGTTACAACAAACGATATGTTTGGTTGAGGTCAAACTTTGTATTTGTTATAATAAGGAGTGTATCTTTATTCATGATAAAAATCGAGCATGGCACAGCCTAGTTTTGAGGGGAGGGATCCCCCTCCCGGCTGTGAGATAATCCAAAATAACCTGGCCCCCTAAGTGCAATTAATCCCGCCGTGTCTTGCAAGATTTGGCCTGCCGTAAAATCCGGTTTCTTTTCCCTTGAACGGTCCTTAATCATCAGGTGCGCGTTATTTTGTGTGGTTCGTCACGCACATTATGATTTTAATGAGCTGTTAACAAGTGCTAGAGACTTTTTGCATTTGATGTGATATGGCGGGCCTAGTTTAAAGTTATCTGTGGATAAATTGGAGCAATCGCGTAAAATGGACTGAATTGTTTTATCTTTTAAACAGAATACAGCTCACAAACCAGATGCGTGTGATTCTGGGCAAGCTGTCACATTCTTGCATAAGAGACGTCTGGTACCAATGATTTTTTAATGGAAAGATGTAACCAGAGAAAGTTTTTTTTCCCTCTGGGGAATTGCAATTTGACGGCCCATAATGTAATCTGTGGATTTCTGGATGCATGACATTATCTTTCAAATTTTGGAAACCTAGCTCGCAAATGGTTTCAAATGAGAATAAGTTATGACCTACGTGGACTTGACTCCATTCTGAAATGTAATGTTGGCTTCAAAGCTTTAAGGTGCCTTATACAGTGGGGCCTGCGAGAGGGGAAAATGCCTCCCTCCCCCCGGGAACGCGTCTACACATCAGAAAAGCACTATACCTTCCTTTGGAGGGTTTTTTTTTGGGGGGGGACACCATTTTAGCAGTTATTGTTTCAGAGAAAGTCCCTAATTTGAAAGCTTGGATGCACCACTGGGAGGGATCCCAACAGACTTGACATACCTCTATTTTTGTGGAAAACACCCCGTGCCACAGTGGTTAAAATTGGCACAGTGAGGGTGTACAGGCACGAATTCCGGTGCACTGAAGACAAGTGCGGTTGTACCTGTCGTTATCACCCGATCCAACTACCCAAAGCTACTTATCAGTAGGGTTGCAACTTGCACACCAAAAACGCCATGCTCTGAGTAGGTCGGTATCATAGGATCGTATAGCATGGACTACGTTCGCCACACTTGTAAGCTAGACCAGTCTTAGCTAGTGCACCGCGGCAGTGGCTCTCTGTTGTGCGACAAATGAGGGCGCTTTTCATGCCACCCTTACAAGCGTGGCGAACGTAGTCCTGCCACATTCCTATGATACCGACCTGCTTGTAGCATCGCGTATTTGGTGAACAAGCCCTACTTATTAAGTAGCCGTGGGTAGTCGGATCTGGTGTTGTTATAGCGAGCTTGATGTCACCTTCAAGTTGCTTTCCAAGTTTCACCCATGTTAACGACAAGTTACGAAAGACAGAAAATGTATCATGGGTGAATAATATAATAACAGTTCACCTGAAAGCTGTTCACATTTTGGGGTGACAGGGTACCAGACCCTCGAGTGTGTTTCACTGGTTTTTCAAGACTTGACCCAATTATCAGTTTATCAATTAATTAATCAGGATTTGTGGTTCTGTTTTTGACCAGGTTGTGATGCAGGGGATGCACACGGTGGAAGGCCTGTTCGGTAACTGGGACGAGGACAAGAGTAACGACCTCAAGGGATCTGACGGCCAGAGGCAAACGGACATGACACCAGAGGCCATCTATGAAGGCTTCGGCCAATCATGTAAGGGCATAAGAGGCCACATACTGTAACATCAGCACTCAAAAACTGGATTGGTCAGACTGAACCAGAAATAGGTCACGGCCGCCTGAACAATCGGGTCCTTACACAATAAGACTATTTTACGGATCAAAACGACCCTGAAAAGTCCGTAGAGGACCCAGATCCTGGTCATTCGACCCGGGATCATTTCGGGTGTTCATAGTCATCTTCTAAACAGCTAGAAGGGCTTCCGGAGGTAACAACCGCGGCAAGTGTGGGCTATTTCATTTTTCCGATATCTCCACAGTGCAGTTTTTAGGAAGCAAGCCTTCAGGAGGTTTAGGATAACCCTGTGCGGTCGTTTTGACACCAATTGTGCAAAAATCGAACATACACCGGTCGTGCACAGCGCGCATTTTTCGAAACAAGTCAGCCAAGAGCGTATCGGTATACTTTTTCCGCTGCGGTGCTCAGTGCACGCGTACTGGCACGTGTAGCCTTGTGATTGTAAAGGCAAAACTATATATCTGATTGAGTTCAAACTTCACATTCGTTTTTACATGTAGGCTAAGATTAAAAACAATCGAGTGCAGCGGAAGAGCTGAGTTCTCAGGGGCGGGCAGAATACCACCTCCCCGGCTGTAAGATGGGCCAAAATAACCGAATTCTTTCAGGGTTAAATTCCTTTGCCTAACATGTTTCTAAATCAAACTCCTGCTTACAATGGGGCCTTCAAATAGCAAGAAAAGTGCCTAATTTAGATTGCTAAAATATAAGATTGCTGACATGGTCTGAGTGTTGTCCAACCGCCGATGCAGTTGTCCACGTACGTTCACAATGTAGATTTACATTTTTTCGAAAGGTGGTTTTTCTTGAAAAAAAAATCGACTAACCAATCCTAAACTTTTCAAGCCTTTCACAACCGACTTGGTGATATGCCCAGTTGGTGGAAGCTTTGAAGCTGTTGTTACCGTGGTCTGCTTTCTATGTACGAAGCAGCAAAACATTAGAAAAAGTTCAAATAAAAAAAAGTCTAATCCTTTAGGGCAATTCATGAAATTGAAGATCATGATAATCTGTTTGAATTGAGTAATATTCCTCCTTCAAGTCCACATCCTTATCGCAGTGGCGTCAGAATCATATACGTACTGCACGTTTGTTTGGGTGTTTTTTTTAGCTGGAGGCACGTTTGTAATTTCCCAGGTTGCGAAGTGAACACCCATTTTCTGAAAATGAAAAGGACTGGCCGAAATGCAACATTTAACCGAGCGCTAGACTGTTACTGATAACGACTTCTAATTTTCCTTTGGGCGACTCTGGACTCGTCCACTTTGTCCACAGGGCGAACCGACGATTCCCTCTTCACAGACCGCGAAGATGTCGACGGTACCTACCGGCCCATTTTCCAACCGCCGACCGGAGGCGTCTCTGAGCAAGAGCTGAAACGCGTCTGCGGGGATGACAAATCCTGCAGGTGGGCCACTGATTTCTGCGTAGGCCTACTGACTGGATAGGGCGACAAGACCCATAGGATGGAAGTCACTGTATGTAGGCGCCACCCTCTCAGGGCCCCAAATCTCAGGCTGTTGTTTTCGAGACAGACAGTGAGATTTCATTTCTTAGGCACAGTGGGCTATCGTGTCACGAGTGTTACAAGCCGTTTCAGGCGGACTTAGATTATTTCAGAGGTATTCAAGAACAAATCTCGGATATCTTTAACCGTCTTTAGAGCAGCCATCTTTTGGAACCAAAAATCGAGTCACGAAGGCTTTATAATTTTTTTTTTGTGCGCGGCGATAAACTGGCAATCTATCCACTAGGCCTAGTACATGTAGCCAAAGAGTGTATTCGACAATAGCTTCAACGAGTTGACTCAGGTTTAGACTTGTCCCCATTGTGTCGCTTGTTTGACACACAACACACGACCATCCACTGGTTAGGGTTGCCCCTTGTAAGCTGAGCAAACGAACATAGATCAGTGAGTTCAGCCCCACGTAGCAGCGAATGAATTACGACAAACAAAACCCACAGAACAGTTAACTTTAGTTTGATCTTGTACTGAATATCTAATAAAGAGCTTTTTTTTCGTGAGATCAATTTCTGATGGCCTCTAACGGGAGACTGCTTTGCTAGTTCGTAACCGACTGAATCAAAGGTCACAGGGGACCAAGTCCGAAGATGGACAACGTCCACACCAGAACGCGAAGAATTGCGAACCCGAAATTTTCTTCACACAATGTTATTGCTTGCAAGGCCGAAGGACAAAGACTAACTTCGACAATTCACGATTTCTCCCAAAGGTTCGACTACGCAGTAACGGGGAAGGAGACTATGGCTAGGGGGACAGCTGAGGACGCGATGTACTTTAAGAAAGCGATGGCGGCTTCAAATAAATGTGCGTACGATGTGGGAACGTGGTTCTTAAAATTGAGAATAAAAGATATCATTTGAATGGGAAACGCAGGATGAGCGAGTCGTATTGAACTCGTCTCGTCTCAGGCACATTGATATCATCGTGGAACAGAAATAACTAAGGCCTAAACCGAGGGCGGATCTAGGATGAGACAGGGGTCATGACCCCCGCCTCCAAATAAAAAGAGCCATTTTGTTTCATTGTTGAGGATAAAGAGAGAAGGGTTTCGATGGTCTACGTCTTTGCCCACCCTTCCAAGATCGTGTAACGCTTACTCCGCCCCTTCATCGCCCGACTTATAATTTCCTTTCGACCATTCAGTGCTCATGTGTCCGTTCCCGCCAACCCCTTCACACGGCGAGAAGAGATTCGTCGGCGAAGCCCCCCATCATGCACCGGGTTCTACCATCAGATACGAATGCGACAAAGGCTACATCTTCCTCGGCAATTCGCAGCGGGAATGCAACGAGAAGGGCGAATGGTCGGACACCTCGACTCCCTCGTGCACAGGTCAGCAGATTCTAGTAATTGTTCCGTTCTTCCTTTCAATTATCCTTCTTTGTCTCTGTTTTCAGTCTGCCGTTCCGTTTGGCCCGCCTGCATGCATTTACCCATCCCATTGTAACGACGCGGTGCAAAATAACCTCGGGAAGTTAAACTTGGTTAATATCAATTATATATAAATTTTTTGGAGCTGATTTACATCACGGCTGTGTTTGGATGCTAGATTACTCACTGATTAAGCATTAGACCTGTTGTCAAGGAAAGTAAATTGTAAACTTGTGGTGTTATGTTAACACCCATGGTTTTCATGTAGGAAGACGCTGAACTGTTGTTAATCCAAATGGTCACCGAGTATTTCAAATTTACAGCATAGTTTTTTGGGAGTACTTGAATTCAAAAAGTCAACTGTGTCAGCCAAACTGAAAAGCATCATGCCTATGTAGGAATTGTCATTTCCACGCATGGATTGTACGCTTGACTATGCCTCCATTACAAAAATCCTCTCAGAGATCAAGTGCGGTACCCTGAACGCTCCCGAGGACGGCAGTATGGAGGTGACTGAGAAAGGCGGCGTGATAAGCGCCACCTTCGAGTGCGACAAGGGCATGAAGCTGGAGGGGAGCGAGAAACGAACCTGCGCAGCGGACAACAGGTGGACTGGGGAGGAAACGAAATGCGTAGAGGGTAAATATTGAACGGAGGCGCGTCTGGGGCGTTTGGACTCTTGGCGATTTGCGCGGGCCCATCTTCAGACGGCTGAGGCCGTGTCCGAAATGGGCTTCGAGAGCTACGGCTAGGTCTATCGTCTGCGCGCCTCCACGCAATTCCAATGGAGCGAAGACCTAGACCTAGCTCTAGACAAGAGCTTGGGATGCAGCCTAAGTTCTTGACATCTGATCGGGTTCCTGATGCCCTGACCGTTACGACTGACATTTACACTCTCTGCACGGCAGTACACTGCACGCGCGTACACACCATACATACCTAGAGTAGACTTCTGAACAAAAAATGTCCACGTGGGGCAGGAAGGGAAGACGTTCTGTGGACTTACCCGTCTCCACAGGACGGTTCCTCTTCTATGAAGAATAAGTTATAAGAGGGATTTGGGGGCTAGGGTCGTAAACGGAAGAGGGACAGTTAATTAAGAAAACATGTTTCAAAAACCCACCTGAAAACGTGTTCATATTTCCAGAAAATTGAGCATTTTCACCGAGTTTTCTTACCGTAAGAAAACAAAGGAATGTCTAACACTAGGTACAGTAAACCTGTATGCGTGTGCAATCCAACTTGACCCCAACTGAGGTCACGGAAGCAAACAACTCCCGTGACAAGATGGCCTAATTTGCTAAAGAAGATTTTGTGAAGTTTTGCTTTCGATAATCATGACCAAGCCCCTACACCGACCAGGCAGTTTTCAACCAAGCAACCTTAAAAACGCCCAATACCTCCGCCAAGGGTGGATCAAAACCAATTTATAGGAGAGATTATTTTGTGGGTGCCCCAAACCGTAACTTTTTATGTATAACCTTTCATGCCCTAACCCGAATCTGAGGCTGCATTTTGAAGTTTTCTATGCGCAAATACGGAAAAGAAGTAGCTCAAGAAAGTGCTTTTTCGGCATTAATTTCAAAAGCAAATGCTTCTGGGTCGGGTGGCCTTCGTTACCCTCCTCCCGATCTGACAATGGGTGCTGTTAATTTAATATGTCTTGCCATCATTCTTATTCGTTTTTTGGACAGATGGCGGTGGCGGTAACACGGCTGTCATTGTCGTCGTGATCATCATCGTCATTATTGTCGTCTGCGTTGTTGGAGGAGGAGTCTACTATTACCTCAAAAAGGTCAGCCGAAATATCAGATTGACTACACAAAACAATTCATTAATCGCATTTATAATTTCCAGAGTCAATTTGGTCATTTCTGGTCTAACTTCAAAAGGTTTCCAAGACCTAAAAACAATCGCCGCAACTGAACAGTGACTCGATTGCAGTCCTCGGAAATAAGCAAGGAAGTACTTTTGGAGATGCTTAAATAGTTTTTTTTCCAACAAATGGAGGCGCTGTTGTTAATAGGAAGTCATTACTGTTCAAATGTGAACCCAAACATTGCCCATAGAATTTTTTGGAAAAAAACTTTCCTTGCCAGCTGACCGATAAGACAACAAAAGTTTACCTCGATTTGATATTTACAAGCTGGGAAAACAATATTTCAGAAGCAGCTGTAACTCTGTAGGATTTCTTCGGTGGACGACGACAACACACATTAACTCATAAATATGCAAATTTGCGCCTGCCAGATATTATCAAAAGGTACAAAAATGCCCTCATGGTGGTCAGCCATAAAATTGAAAATCATGTGATGTGCACGGGACACAAAAGAACATACTTAAACTTCCTTGAAAAGCTACAATGTATGTGCTCTTTCAACAGTGAATGAGACGGAACAATATTAGTCTCTTCTCACTAAATATCAAATTCCAGTGCTACAAAATATCTCTACTTCCCAACTTGTTAATTTAAGGGCGGTCTGATTCTCTAGTTCTTCATCGTTATCTTATGAAGGTGTGGCTTGCTTGAAAAGTTTTTTTTTTTACCGGGTGGACTTTCACCATTACTAATTTAGGTTTTCCCGGATAATGTCGCACTTTCTTCGAGCCATGAGCGTTAAAAACTCAAATCCCTAGTCTGTGTATACGACTTTCGCTAGTGGTGCTAGAGATAATGAGGGCGTCCTTTCGGAAGAGTCTGGGTGAAATAGGCACTGCTGAATTCCCGATCACTTTTTAATTATTGGGCACTGAAAAATCGCCTGGGTTGAATTTTAACCCAGGGGAGGGTGAAAACTGCAACAATAATATAGGTTAGGTTGTTTGAACCCAATGTGGGTGATTGAAATTAATTTCTGGTTCGTTTTAACCAAACAGTGATTAATATCCACTCAATTTGTGGGTGAAAAATAAAACAAAAAGTATTTCGCATCCCAAAATTGGGTTAACGCAGCCAGTATTTGGGTAGTTGCAGTGTTCATCCTTCCTTGGGTTAAAAAATGTAACTCAGGCAATTTTTCAGTGTGCGGACCAAATTCTGAACTACCCATGAAAAAAATCTTTTCCCCCATCTTCCCCCCCCCCTTGGCTGTCCAACAGAGACGGAGCTCGGAATCCAGGAGGGTGACGCGGCCGTCAGACAGCGCCTACAAACCCGTGGCGACCCCTGCCTCGGAGGGCAAGGACGTGGAGATGGGGGTCAAGAAGGATAAACCTGGGGACGAGGACAGCGACGTCAAGGACAAAGACAAGGAGGAGGGAGAAGAAACGAAGGCGCTGAAGGGCGAAGAAAAGGACTCCGATTAGGAGCCCGTTGTCAGTTTTTTAATTGCGAACGAGACAGCTCGTCATTTTGCGGAGTTGTATAGGCCTATCGTGTGTCGGGTTGATGTTGGACACCGGTGAAAATCGGCCAATCGTCAGATTGAAATTGGACAGCGTATTCTGAAAATAGATGAATAAATAAAAATTATCCTTGTCAGCTGATTCGGGGTTTTACGACAAAACGTATAATAAGTTGACAGATTATAAAAACGCTCTCTGTTGCGATTGACTAAGCAGTGACGCATTTGCTGGAGAACA
Source organism: Acanthaster planci (assembly GCF_001949145.1). The sequence goes on from NW_019091465.1 coordinate 1,391,964, forward strand.
AAGAGCAGACTATATGTAGACAAAAAAAAAGATTTTACAGAAGTGAGCAGAACCACCCCCTCAGCGGTTGAAAATAGCCACGGTGGCGGGGAGTGTTCAGTTTGTTGGTAGCCATGCGTGCGTTTTGTGGTCGATTGTGAACCATGCGAAGTTCAGTTCCTATCAAGGAGCCTTAGTCGCAAGAAAAGTACGCCTTTTCTTGGGCTGGCTTTGGGCTCAGTAGGTTTTTATTTGCCTTTTTTCAGCAACAATGTCTCAAGACACTAAACGCGCAGTGGTTGGGATTTTCATTGATATATGGGGGGAAATCAATCCTGACCAATTTATTGCGTCCATGAATATGTGACGCAACGAAGGTAAATTAGTTGTAATTGGACTTTCATTATAATTCTTTCTTTCTTAGGATTTGAGAATAGATGTCAGCAAAATGCTTTAGGCGTCCATTGGCCTCTTTGTTTAGTAGTTATCAAGCGGCCCTTTTGTGACAAATGAAACTTGGTTTTGCTAATTATCAATATTCAGTGTATTTGTAAATAGATTTGTTTCTTTTTCGCTCACCGCTGGGATTAGAAAACTCAATGTTATTCGTTTAAAAAAAAGGCAATGAAATAAGTGTTCCTTGATGGCAAGGCAGGCAATAAGGACTATTTTAAAACGTAACAAAGTAATATTAAAATGAAACAAAGAAGTAAAAAGAGGGAAAATGGGGATTTTGAGTCAGTGGGTCCCATTTGGCCATTGCTTCATGTCTATCCAGTATTGCTGCAGGGGTATGTCACCACCCAGTCCTGGAAAGCTACCCAAAACATGGTGAAGATTGGCACTATATCTTTCGCAATTATCTGTTGATGGTAGGCTACACTGACGTCATTGGCGAATTTTGGCTGGAGGCGAGTGGCTTGGTCATACTCCCACCTTTGACCTTCTCCTCTAAGTGGCGACAAGACTTGTTGGGTCATCTGACCAACATGGCCGGCCAGCCAAAATATTAATACCTGCCGGTGTGGATATATTATCGATATAATTCTCCTCTGTATCATTTTTTATGGCTCTTGCTGAGTTGCCCAGACTTCTTTGGTCCCTTTCATTTCGGTAAATCTAGAAAGTTAGTCGTATTGGCCGTTTGTCATTCGGCGACCTGTCGCACTGGTACTTTGTTATACTTGTCTTTTAATTCAATTCGATGGCTTTAGAATTGTAGAGGGATTTCGGCGCGCGATGTCTGTGTAGATAGCTTATGCAAAAACCATTGGCTATTTAAAAAAAAGTACACAGTGCAAATTCCGTTTTAATCTTGATCTCTTTCATATTTATCCGATACCTACTTTTTTAGCGCTTTTTGGTATCGACTGTGATTTCAAAAATGCGGTACCGATCTGAATGATGTTTGCTGTTATAGCTGATTGTTTCGATTTGCATGTTAAAATACTGCCAGAGTTCGCCGTTGTTAGGAATTTGTAATAATTATGGAGGACGGTATATTCCGAGATAAATTTTTAGAACATTGCTGTGAATGACAATTTTTGAATAGTAGAATGATTGTCACCTGCACGTTGTTTCTATGAACTTAAAATGGCCTATTTTGCAAAGTGTTGATTATGAAAGTGTTGATTATGGCTTAAATTGGCCTATTTCGCGAAGTGTTGATTATGATTATTCCCATAACACAATAATACTTTAGGTGTCATATCGTGCAATTCCAGTTTTAGAAATAACTAATGCATGGTATCGACGGGAAGTAAAATTCCTTAGCTTTGCACTGCCACCACTGTTGGGAAACCCTGTCTCGAAAATAACTTTGCTTGAGTATTGAGTTTGAATAATCTTGAGAATCAGTCAACACTACGTCCCCGGATGAGACCCTTCGTTCCCACGTCGGGCAGTTTAGATAGGTTAGCGTATTACTAGAAGGTTTTGAAACTAAGTGTGATTAAGTTAGGTTGAGTCGTATTCCTGTTTAAGGGTCTCAAGGTTTCTACACTAATCCATAGGAGTAGCTATCAAATAGGTACCAGTTGGGGTGATTAGTTAATATTATTAGGGTTTCAATTTTACAACTTATTGTATCGCGTTAAAACTCGTATCTCATATCTGGATACGTTTAATCCTATGACCTGATTGTGCGTTCAGTGGAAGAAGAATATATTGTTTTTATTAATTTGTGTGAAAAAATACGATAGACAGAAGTATGTTTTTCAATTCTTTGTATGAGCAACTGAGTCCCAGGAAAACCTAAATTTCAAAAGGGACCTATAGTGTTAAAAATATATATATAAATTGAGATGGAATGAAATTCTGAGTAAAGACACTAAATGAAGCGAGATAAACCTATGCTTGAAAACGGTCGAATTGTGTCTACCCCTCACACCCTACCTAAAATGTAAAGATATCGACTTAAACTTGTCATCCCCATCGATTCTTCCTGGGAAGCACATTGACCGAGACCAGCCAGATGGGTGGCGCGCCATTGAAAGACAGTAATAATGCGTGAAACTGGACAATTCCAGCTTATTCGGTTGTGCATTAATAATCGTGAAAGATTCAGTTTGTTGAGAAGTTCTTTGCGAGAAGGAGTTCCAATTGGCTTCTTCCAATTTCTCGTCACGTTTTCGCTTCACGTGGCAAGTTCGCGCGATTTGGGCTCTTAAAGGTCCATATTCAACTCTGTCACATGACTTTTTGATGTAATCATTAAATAGTCGGGAGGGGCAAACCTCGTTCGGGTGGGGGGGGTTGGAAGTGAACGACAAATCAGAAACAGTGCAGATAAAAGTCAAAAGTATGTTCACAGAAAACGGTGTTTCTATTCCTTGTCCTCTTTCCTTCCCATTTCACTTTTTGCTTTTTTTCAAGTTTTGTTTACCTTCCCCATATTTTTATACGACAGTGGCACTCGGCCCCCTTTGGAACCTCCTCCCCCCGGACGCTCTTAATTCTAAGTGCATAATGCCGCTGTAGCAACACAGACCGAATCAATCTGGTCTGTTGTGATTGCTCCAAACTCAGACAGCGCGCATTTTCAGGATGTCGAAAAAAAAAACGCATTTGGGAAATGGAAAAATCTCACGCCAAGACTGCTTGCATCTAAAAAAAAAAAGCTGCAAATTGTCATGTAGTTAATAGGAAAAGATAGAGGGGTGGGAGAATTTTTACCGAGCGCACTCAGAAAATGGATATTTATTTCCATTCTTCCGGCAATTCTTTTAAACAGACTGTTTTTAATCTTGCTTTTGAGCAAAATAGGACCGGTTCCGAATGCAGTTATATTAAATCCTTGACGATGAACGACGGGAACGATTCCAGACTCAGTTTAAACAAAGGACGAAAGCTTCCTCGTCTGGTGCATAAACAGCCAAATATATGTATCAGACAACAAACCCAGTTGTAGCTTTGAAAGCATGGGCGTCGCGAGTGGAGGGCAAAAAGGGGCATTTGCCCCCCCCCCCTTGAAAAAATGGGGAACATTACAAATAACGTTGGAAAAAAGTAAATACAAATAAGAGAAGAAATGGGATGGAAGTCACGGATTTTAAACATATTGCCCCTCTGCTCTTTCATTTCACCACTAGACCTAGCTATCCCTATGGAAATTCCCAAACTAACGGGAAAATATGGTCCCCCCCCCTGGAAGTATCCTGGAGACGCCCATGTTTGGAAGCCTTTTTTCGGACGTGACCTAACTTACGAGCTTGAATTCACGATTGCTGTCATTTTTTTATTGTTTAGGAATCATTGAATCACACACGCGGGATGTTGCCCTTTACTGAGACTCACACTCCCAAGTTTGGCTATGAGGGCGTGCTTTCTGAACGCCACTAGTTGCTGCTCGCCTGGCTTCTTCAAAATAGTGTTATAAATAATTTACGACATCCCGTTCTATTGACCAAGGTGGCACCCCCCGCAAAGTCTCAATACATCCAATGCGCGATTTGCGTGCGCGGTTCAACCAGGACGGGTCAGCAAACACAAGGCCCGATAAAAGCCGCGCAAAGCCCGCCCAAATAATGCTTGCCGTTAATATTCAACCACGTTCAAACAGCACGTCATGCCAAAAGAATGAGCTGGCGTATACTTGAAAAATAAGGGTGTGAAAACCGTGTGATGCGTGTAATTCCTAAGCCGTTGCATGGAGGCCATTAGCTAACGCGTACCAATGGACGGCAGGTGGTAATAATGTTTTGAATACAATGACTCAGTTTTCTTGTTTCTTAGATTTGGGGTCCTTTTTTACACAAAACATTAAGCTTGTTCAGTGTTTCTGAGACTGAGAGCAAGCGCTGTCAAATCGCACATTTATTTTTTATTTTTCTTGTTTTCGGTGGTTTTATTTTCTCTCTGCTTTGGGCTCCTTTACTGCTAAACTCTGTTTATATTTTGACCAGTGTGCATTGCGATGCGTTCCTGCTTAACGTGCGATCGCTTTTATAACACACCATAAACAGTTATCACTTTGACAAGTTCTGTAGCACAAGGTAGTTTCACCATAGCTCCGTGGTTTAACTCTATAAAATCCGTCCAAGTTCCCAAAAGACTCAAGTGGGAGAATTATTCCCGCTTGAATATATACCAGATTTCGGCATTGCTTGTATAGTTAGAGAAGGACTTGTCTTCTGCTTGACATTGTATAATTTCTAAAATGTGATCTCCGGAATCTTCAAGCCAGGGTGTAATTAGGAAAAGAAGAGGTGATCTGAAGAGTCGAGACAGGGAGAGTACCACTCTCAGATTGGTTGCAATGGGAACTCTTCAGCTTACGCTCGGGCTGAACGGGGAGCAATGCTCGCTTGAATTCTGTGTCTAACGCATTTGTGTTTCATCGGTCTTTTTGTCCAGTCGGGAAACTTGTCTACATGCATTAAGTCCCCTAGACATCATTTGGAATGTTTATATAATGTGAACGGTGTTTTGTTATTTTGCGTAACTTAGTCGGTTGTCGTGTGGTTCCGGTGACAGAGATTTTGTCTGGTGGACAGGATCCGAAGGCAAAGGCCTGTCAAGAGCGAAGGAGACAATGGGTCATTCCCTCCCCCGAAGAGCATTTTTATAAATGTGCCAAGGGCGATTCCTTGATCGGCTTCCTTCTCCTCCCAAAGTTGTGTAAAAACACCGAAATGTCACCTCAACCATCAGAAAAACCTCAAAAGATCACACAAATCAATTTCCTAAATGTTTGCCTCCCTTTAAAAAATGCCCCTACCCAAGATAATTTGGTTCTGGATTCGCCCTTGAGGCGGGTGCGTGATATTGTGAACTTGGAGAGATCGGCATCAAGCAATAACATTGACTCAGAAACAAGCAAAATGCATTCACGATGAATCAATTAATGTGTCAGGTTATTTTAAACGTCTGCACACGGGCCAACCAGACGATTTCCAGTAACTGCCATGGATTGTACTTAATCTACGGTTAATCATTAACACAAAATACCAAGCGAAGATATCTCTCCCCTTCAGACCGGACTTTGGAACTATTTCCCGTGGTTGTAGTGTGCGTGTAGTCGGTCGCCTATTGCAAAGTATACAACCGGGTCAAAATAGTAGCGTCGGTTACAGTGTACAGGGCGGAATTTAGTGCGACAGACCGCCGCCATATTGGATTTTTGCTTGGATGTTTTATTAACTCAAAATGGAGGCTAGACACCTGGTGTGGGCCGCAGTCCTGCTTTTTGTCATCCTAGCAGTGGTGGAAGCGCAACCCCCTCCCATATACACGCAACAAGGTACGTTTCTTTTCACGTCATAAAAATCCTACAGCAACGCAATTAACAAAGCTCAGGACACCTGCTCTGAAAGGACCAGGCACTGACGGATACAGTTAAGGTTGTAACAGTGATTTCTTGGAGAGCCCTTCTCACGAGATGGGCTATGCATGTTGTGATCCCTGGCCCGGATGGTTAAACCCAATTAATCTACATTTTCTCTTGTTTTGACTAGATGAAACGTATTTACATCACGGACAGGCTATCATCAGACAGTTTGTCTCTATCGTGAATCAAAGCGAGAGGTGATAATTGATGAAGTCGGTGAAGGTCTCGTGTTTATTAAGACCTTGGGAAGTCTGGGTTGAATCCTGCCCCTCCAATAGTTCACCCCCCCCCACCCATACGACTACTACGTTAACGTACTTCATATTGCTGCCGGACTATTGTTGGTGTGTAGCATAAAGTCAACCTTTCTCTGATTGAAACGCAACGTTCATATCCATACACCTCCATTCCGCACACCGGAAAGTCCTTCTTTGACACGGGATGCTGATTGTTTTTAACTCTGACATTTTCATCGGTTATGCATAGAGAAAGGGTGTGTTTCTGTGGATAGTAGTGTAACTTGCGGACTGCAATGACGTCACTGTTTTTTTTTTCCCAATCAAGCAGTCACTGGATGTGTACAAGTATAATGAAGATTTCTAAACGCATAAGGTACATGTAATGAAAGAAAAACAAAACATGCACCATCGAAGAAACGTGTCACCGCACCGCTTACATCTGATGAGGTTGAAAGACCCTAGCCCCGAGGGGAAAAAAATCAATAAAAACTAAAACTGAAATAAGCTATAAAAATCAAAAACTAAAAGAAACAAAAACAAAACAGATACACCCCCTGGGGGCTATAGAATAAATAACTACTGCGCTGTAACACTAAGTGTTAAGCACCTTCCTTGTAATGCTTTATGAACGTCTTGTGGTGTTCATTATCGGCAGCTAAACACATCGTTCCAGAAACCAGTAGGTCCACTGATGATATTCAGATAACTTAATATTATGCAGACTCCAAAAAGACTAGCATTGACCATGTTTGATTCGATATTTCGTTCTTTATTCGGAACATCATCAAGGAGATGTTCTAAGTTAGTCTTTTTGGAGTATGCATACACGTCGTGGTGTTTCTTCTTTAAGCAACACGTGTTGATGTGTTAATAAAGTTAGACACAATGACACATTTGGGTGTTTATGACAAATACAAAAACACGTTTATAGAGTGGGAACACTTTCTCAACACCGAAACAAGTTTATTTCTGAAAGGGTGTTTACTTTCAAACGGTTACGTGTTTTCGATTGACGCAAAAACGCGTTTATTTTGGGCCTTGGTTATTACAATGAAAGAAATCTGTAACAAAGAGACATTTTTAATTCTAAGAATTATATTCCAATGCAGCTGAGACAAACTGCTGTATAAAATTATGTTTGACACAACAAACATTTAGATTGTTGATAGTACTTTGACTTTGCACTGAAAATAATTTTACATTTTATGTTGAGTTTTGCCTTTGTACAGATAATACATACAGAAGCTTGCACGCCAAAGATTTACATTTTTTCAGTTTAATTGTTTTTTCTTTAAACGGTTGATGGAAATCAGATCATAGGACCGCAGAATAAACAACTTGAATTCCTTTCACTTTAATGAAATTGTTTTTTTGTTTTTTGTTTGTTTGTTTTTTCATTTCGCACGACGTACTTCGCTGCGTCCACCTAAAGCATTGCAAAATGTTTTCGACATTTCGTCAACGTAGAAACCAGTTTTAGTGGATTTGACAAAGTGTTTCTCACTGTTTATCTCCGAGTCTCCGTACCGTATGCCCCACTTTTTCTCACGTTTTCACGGTGGGAAGAAAGATAAGGCTGATTGTGAAGAAATTGTCCAACCTTCCGACGACCAAAATGTACTTAATAGAACTCCGAAGGGGAGAACAATTATTCAAAGCCGTTAAGACGTCGGTATGATGTCAGATTCTGCAGCAGTGTAATACATATTAGGCCCTACAGCTGTATTATGAACATCGCTCCCTAGTGATAGTGTCAGCACCCCTCATCCCACTTTTCAAATTTCCATGGCCGGGAAAGTCACCCCCCACAATCCCCCATCCCTCCAGTTCCCGACACAAATGTAAGCCACTGATTACAGGCGTTTTCTTCAGCCACGTGCGGTACCCTGCCCTATGGGACCATTTCTTGAAAAGCGAATTACGATCTGCCAAGTAATTTTTTTAAAGTTTTGACCGAAAAGTTTAATCACTTGTGTGCTTTTTCATTTATGCTTTCATCGTCCTTTATTGACGGGGAGAATTGGCTGTCGCATACTTTCATTATTTTTATATTTACACCAGTTTCTGTCAAAAGATAAAAAGTTGTACAATTAAAATTTTGTGAAGGTTATTGACTCAGCTGAATTACTGCCGCGGGTGGTACAAGCAAAGTTTCCAACGGTCCCACTCAGGCTGGAAGAGCCAATGCATTTTTAAACAAGGTCTTCACTTTTCTGAGTTGTTCACGGTTTAACTTCTTCGACCTCCTGTCCAGGACTATTCCGTTATGGTTTGGACAACCGGGACACCAGACTAACGAAAGGGAACGACATCAGCTCCCTGCCCCTGCGGCTAAGATGGGGCCTCCCGTTCTACAACAAGAAATATTGGAGCATTTACGTGAGTACTCTACATAAATGGTGCCTGCTTTCTACTTGTTTCTACTCTGTTTTGCTTGCTAATTGTCCTTGTTTCGTTTTTTCCCTTATTCTGCTAATTACACAATATTCAAACATTGTCTCATGGTGTTATATTAATTTCATAAATTAACATGAATGGCTTAATCTATCTGTTAACAGATAAACGACAACGGCGTTCTGTCGTTTGACAATGCCTTCAACGACCACTCGGAGCAGCAGAACCCTTTCCCGGTTGGACCCATTCCAGCCAATACTCCGGTAAGGACTTTTCTCTACCAAAAGCAGACAGAAGCAACCCGAACAACATCAGAAACACAGAAACACAAGCAGCAGACAACGGAGACGAAAATGAAATGCCACAACAAATGCAGTTTCAAAGTGTCTGACACTTTTCTGATTTTCTCCAATTTGTGAAACAATATAAAACGAATATTTTGTTTTAAGTCTTGTTTTTGGCCAGGCCTAACCGAAAGCAGACGTCGTACTATTGTCACACTTCGCGAAATTATTTTTTTTACCTGTCACCCGTCCCCTACCCTATACCTAACTTTATACTTTACCATCAACCACCCTACATACTCAGTACCAAATCACCAAAATGCAAACTAAATTCCGTGACGGCGATACCAACATTCACAAAAGTGGCAACAAAGCCACCGGTTACTTCAGTTCCCAAAGTGCCACCTGGAGCGAAAGCAGCTCAGGGAAATGCCACCGTGATCTTCCTCCCTGCAGGGCGAAGTGCCAACTCAGAGGATACTGATCGCTCCGTTCTTCGCCAACGTGGATATCACCCAGAGCGGGCAGATCTACTACCGCCAGAGCACAGAGAAGGACCTGATGGACAGGTGCAACGCCGCCATCCGCCAGCACTTCATCAAATTTGCTGATTTCCAGACCAAGTTCATGGTTATTGCAACCTGGGTGGGAGTCGGCTTCAGGGGGTACAGCGGCGGTTCTGCCCCGGTAAGAAATGTTTCCTTTATCGGTTTGAGATTTGCACGCAGGACGTAGTAAACAAGACGGGGGTTGCGGTTACACCATCTATCTCTTGGGAGTGGGTGTGGCTACGAAGCAGAACCGTTGGACTGGACGTTTTGGTCAGTAAAATGTGGTTTGCCCGTCGTCGGGAGATTGCTGGTTCCAATCGACCGCTGCGAAGCTGCCATCAGCCAGAAGGTTATCCACACCCTGTCCACGTTTAGGCCATTTTTGATTTTATTCCCTAAATCTGTTTTAAATAATTGCAAACTGTCGATTAGGATGGCACCAGACTGTTTTATACTTGCGTGCGTTCCAAGCCTCCCTTTCAATAACTTTCAGAATCAGGCAATGTACAATTCTATGTGCTCAATCATGAATTTGAAATTATTTATCAGAGTAGACAGGTGCAAATTTGTCATGCAATTTCATTTTATTGCTTCATTTGTACTCTCAACATTCAAAAATGAAGAGTTAACCTCGCTTTCAAATTCAACATGGCTGGCCCCGTGAATGAAGTCCATTCTTGACAGTCCCAGACGTTGAGTCTAGCGGCTCTTTTCAGGACCCCACTCACTCACTCACACACATCAGGGGGAAATGTGTCCTTATGCTTACGAGTGTATTCGAGGAACAACCTTTTACTGTCTGAGTAGCAACCCTTTACGGTGTGTGCTGCGTCAATTACTAGCGAGACGGCGGGGGACGCGACTGAACCAGAGCCAACTGAACACATGGACGTTTCTAGTGGGCGCATGTTACATTCCTTGCCTGCTAATGGACGAACGAGGGGACAATGTGTCTCTTGTTCTCGGTAGAAAACATTACTGCGGATGTGCCTTTTTCTCGCGCGCAGTGTGTTCTTCGTTGACTGATACGGGTATGTGATTGGGCGCTCCCACTGACCCACGTGACTCGACGTACTTGTACTATTGTTGGTGGAGAAGGCCGCAGTGCCGTTTACTGTATTCCGTACTTTAGCGAAGTGGCACAATTTCAATTCGAAATGATTCTTTAATTTCGTATCAATCATGGAAAAACGTTTGACAAAAAGCGGGGTCTCTGTGTTTCTCTATTTTCAAGAAGTGACAAAAGGTCACCTCGTTAGCAGGGTAAAACATAGAAAATACAATGTGGTGTAAGAATCAGGATATGAGTGCATGCATGCACACGAACGATGTTGAACATGATCACTTGGAATGCAACTTTTTTTCATGTGCGTATTATGTTTTCACGAAATTAAAAAAAAAAGTGTAGGATATAATAGGAACAAAATGAAAATCTCCTGGTTTTGCTATTTTCACAGAGTGAAAAAGAAATAGCAACACATGTAAATACAGGTAATTGCTGTTTCCTTAAAACAACATTCTTGGAACTGATCGTGGATTAGTTTTTTAAAACGTGTACTTTACATGACTGTGTACAAAACTTCTGACTCTACTTTCTGAAATGGGGAGTATTTTCAAAAATGGTTATTGTAAAGTGTCTTTTCTGCATGATTTGGGAGGTTTTGTCACTTTGTAAAAAACCAACGATTGCTCTACATGACAGCTATCAGAGCACTAACAAATGGACAAAGCAGGCACGTAGGAACCGGGGCCCAGGGAGCTAGTAGCTCTACCCCCCCCCCCGAAAATATGTTGGGGGCTGGGCCCCCTAAACAAGTTCTGTAATTTGCATTCTTGGAGTGGAGAGTATTTGTGGCAGTGTGTTGGTAACATTTTAGAGAGATTCTAATGTTTTGCCCCCCCCTATAATCATCTTCCTACGTACCTGGCAGGTGTGGGAAAACCGAGGGTAATTATCCACTGCAGGATTGGTACGAAAGCAACCTTTCTTTGTGACGACAATTTTGCTTGAAAATGAGCAGTACTGTCCAGTTTGCAGTGTCCGACATATATAACCAAACATTTTTGCCTCCTGCAATGGTGACCGATCTCAGGAATCCTTGTTACGTGGCTCCTCGCCATCTTTTGATTGGACCCTATGTTTGAGTCCAGTGACGCGCGTCATGCTGAGGGACTTGCTAAACGACCGTTTAAGGGAACCCCTGGCCAACCCTTCATCTGATTGGCTGAATGACCAGCTAATCAAACGACTGACCGACAAGGCAATACGCTAGGTGAAAGAACGATCAGCGGCAGATGCTAGACCGTCTAAAATAATTGGGTTCGTCGTTACACAACCATTTATGGCGAAGCGTTAACTCATTAATGACTGTTTCTTGCAGGCGAATACATTCCAGGTTGTCTTGGCAACCGACGAGTTCGAAACGTTCGCCTTCTTCCGATACGAAACCATCCAGTGGACCACGGGTACAGAAAGTGGAGGCTCTGCCAGCACCGGTACCGGTGGCAAAGCTGCGATTGTAAGTTCCTTTTTTATTGATTTATTTATTTTAATTTATATTTCAATTCAACTTTCTGCAATTTATCTGGCCTTCAATGTACTGGATTTGGCAATACAACCCCATTGAGCCTATAGACCCTGCCGTGCAGCAATGGAGGAAGAGGCCTTTGTTTTGTTTGCAAACATTTCCAGACTGTCTGTGTGGGCGGCCAAAGTTTGCAGAAGACTCTCACTCGGTTACCAAGAGGTTTTGCCTAAAAATGCTCACTCAAAAGCGTTCTGTTGACCATCAGTCCTATGACGATGTTGTCTCTTTTTCAGATGGGTTTCAACGCCGGGAACGGGGAGAATTACTACACTCAGCAGGAGTACAGCGGCCAGTCCGACCCGCTCAAGACTCTGCCCCAGAATACCAATAACGACGAGACGGGCATGTTCATGTACCAGATCAGCCGCATCACTGTGCAGTATCCACTCTGCAAACAAGGTAACGACTGGCTTTCCCTCGTTGACCCGAAGAGTGTAGTCCACTGATTCGGGCCCCGTTGAAAACAGTGTACAATCAGCATTGTTCGGGGTCCAATAATATGCGCACCAACATCCCTGAGGCATCTGGAACACACGTTAAATTAATGTAGGGTCATAATCTTTCATTTTCTTTTCAATTGTCCGTGGGTTAACCGATTACATTTTAAGTTATTCCCTCAGAAAAAANTGGGGCACTTAGAACCATTTTTTCAACAGTATCTTTTAGTCATTCTGCTCTCAGATGAAAGCCCAAAGACCCAGGAAATTGATTCTGGCAGAGATTTACACTATCTCACCATTTTGGGGGGCCATACAATCTCTTTTTTTTCAAATGATACTGTGGGGGGCACTTTTAATGCTAATGAGCTGGCGAGAAATTCTTGCTTGAATTAGAGGACTGCACCCGAACGGCTCCCGTAGGGAGTTACCACGCGCGTCTATGGTAGATGGCTGTATAGCCTCATACCAGCACCTTCCATAGGCGGACGTGTTATTTCTAGCGGCAGCTACAACTTCCGAACTTGGCCTTGCTTCTGTTCCCCGATTCTCGTGTTTCCCATTGGACGCAGTGCATTGTGTAATTGCCTTCTGGCCTGCAGTTCTTTGACCGGCCGTAGTTCTGAATTACGTGACCACAATTGGCATTTTGGAGGGCAGGAATTTTAAGTATTGGCCCTGAGAGAAGCCAGTGGTGGGATGGAAGTCCTGGACATCTCCAACTGCATGTGGTCTGTTAGAAATACTTTCAGTAGAAACTTGAGAAGCCAAAATTTTAATTTTTCTTCTGCCTTGTCCTTACCCTCTCTTGACTGAAAATGGACCCTCCTCCGAACATGGAACAATGCAACTTTTAAAACAATCAGAGGACATGCGGGCCCGACTGTGTGCGAGAAGCAGACGTAAACATGTAGGTTCCAGGGACATTAGAAATAGCGTATTACTTACCCTCTCGTTCAACCATAGGCCTATGTTCAAAAGATGGACCCCATTGAATCTCAAAAGCTCACATCTCTATCAATTAAGTGGTTTGTACCTTCCTAAGGGGTCGTCCGGACCTTCCCTCTCTTCGATTCCATGCTGGGTCATTCCTGGTTCTTCTTGGCCGGCCCGTGCTTTGACCGCACCCGGGAGCACTGGGTGCTCTTCGGCGACGTGGACAACCCCAAGGCTGTCCAGAACTGCACCTACCACTCCAAGTGGATGGTCTACTGTTTCACGCCCACCTTGTTCGAGGTAGGCCACATGGACATCGCGCTGTCTACCGACGACGGCTTGACCTGGCCCCACAAGGGCGAGTTTGACGTGGGTGAGTGGCTGTCAGCGGTACCAGGCAAACACAGATCCTCTGCTCGTGTATAAATTCCATTACGTGTTCAAATCTGAATTTGTATCCTGAAGCAAATTAGCGGATGCAATGGTCTTAAAAACATTCGAAACATTCTACGTTCTACATCAGCTAATCAATCACCATCACTTGTTTCTTCTCTCAGTGAAAATTGGTGACACACCACAGCGGGTGACCCGCATAAATCCCGACAGCGAGGCCTGGCTGCGCGCCGACCGTCCCGTTACCATCGAGTGGGACCCCAGGCTCATTAACTTTACCCAGGTCCGCATCGACGTGCTGGCGTACACCGAGACCATAGACCCCGACACGGGACTGCCGGGCCCGCCCAATTGGGAAGAGATAGACGAGGTACGTTCGCACCTGCATGTTGTCAGAATTGTACCCAAACAACCTGTAGGCCTACTCCCGAGCATCTTGACAAAATTAAACAGATGATGAAATGGTGGCTGTTGAATGGTCCAGTGGCGTGAAGGGGGAGAGTATTAGGGTAGCGGTTCTTCCCTCGCTTTGCACCAATGATGCCCGGGTTCGAGTCCCAGCTTGGCCTATGCTTTAAGTGCATTTGGCTTCCAATCCACGCTCGCTGTCGCAGGTTTTCTCCGGGTACTCCGGTTTCCTCCTGCCTCTAAAACTGGACCTTCTTCCTAACTCCGCGATGTGATGCTGATTTAATAAAGGTTACAAATAAACGTACAGTTGTTGTCACAAATAACCTGAGTTGCTGAAAGCGCCATTAAAACAAATTAATAGCAATAACAACGACAACAGTGGTGTGAATTCCACCCCGGTGTTCAAATTCACTACTTGGACTTGGACTGCTGTTTTATTGTGGGGTATGATTTTGAACACGCAAGGGATTCATGGTAGCTAATTCAAAACCGCGGGTATTACGGGTCCTCTATGGAAGATGACAAATACAATCATCGCTGTGACGTTGCAACATGCAGCCTAATACTGAATCGTTCGCCAGGTCGCTACTTAGGTCATTAAGATGAAAGTGCCATAGGTGGTAACAAACCCCTGAAATTTCGTTAGCTGTTTCTGCAGTACTGTGTGGACTGTGAATCAGGGCAATATGCGTTTTTATTACCCAGTCAGGTGATTGTTCTTGGCCAATATTATCTGTGTGCTAGGTTTCTTGGGGACTGCTAAAGTATACGACGAAGAGAGAAAAAATAATCCTTTCACTGATGAGAGAGCATTCGTGACTTTGTGTGCATAAATATCGGCTGTGGCCCATCCATTGCAATGAACCCACTGACCTTTGTCCGCCCAGGTTTCGTACACGGTGCCCAACACCGGCCGGTACACGTGGATTTCGCGAGCCGTGTTCCAGGTGAACGACAGGAACTGCATCGGTGTCATCCGGGTCACTCGGCGCTTCAAACGGTAGGTCGCGGTCACTAGGGCGTCCAACAAATATCAGCTGACAAAACTGAACAATCTGCTGGTCTTTTTTCCTCTCAGATTAATTAAAAGGGCACTTTATTCGTTATGTTTTTACGGGGTATCAAACAGTGAAGCGAGGTAGGAAGCTTCATACACGACGGTGCAGATTCTTGTAACCAAACAGTGAGCGCCTCGCCTCCTGCACTTTTTTTAAGTTTCCTGGTAAGGTTTAGCTCAACATGGAGAGAGAGTCATATAGTTTCCTGCCCTTCACAGGTCGGAAACATGACCACATGATTTCTTGCCCCTTTTCCTACCATTTTCGGTTCATGGCTCAATCCATAATCTGGGACGAATCCAGAGACTCACGGAAACGCTGTCTATGGTCATTTGCAGTGGTCCCGCAGGTGGCAGCTGGCACTGTGCTCAACTTTGTACAGAGCCGCCGCTCCGCGACAGTCGATCCTTACAAAACACGACACATTCAAGGGGACCATGGCAAATCCAAGAAAACATGTCGCTGGATTCGTCCGTCCCACGCTGATCTTTGTTGACAACAGCGGTTAACGATTCTCCCCTCTGTGAAGTTCCCTTTCTTGAGAACTTCGCCAAACTTGACCTGAATCAACCAATCCAATTTGTTTTGTGTGTGTGTGTGTTGCGCACAGTGACGACTTGGCCCTTTGGAGCGACCTTCACTTCCTGGGCTACATCATGAACGACAAGTTCCAGAACGACCCTGCCACCTACGCCAACCTCCGCTGCGACGAGTTCTACAAGCGAGAGGTCGAAGGCAACTATGCGGAGGATCTGCTCAACAACCTCCGGCCCTGCCCCTGCAACCTGACCCAGGCCCTGGCTGACAGGGGCCGCTTTAAGCCCGACCCTATGTGTAACATGGACGACGCCGTGCAGGACCGCACGCAGGAGTACTGCCGCTTCCGGGATGACGTAGTACACTGCGTCACCAGCATCGTTCCTTCGTGAGTATGGTCCTTTTGAGTATTTCGACAAGGAGAGTTAGGGACCATTACTGTCGTGGCACGGCGCTGATGGACAGGTATTGCGTTCGCGTTTAATGCCTCTTTTACCAGTAGGGTGCAGTGACTTCAAGCACATCAAGCTTAAAGAAGGGGGCGCCATAAGCCATTGTGAGTTAAATTTGAATAAAATCTGGTACACTGAGTTCTTTAAGTTCACGTGAACATAACAACTTGAATTCTCCCTACTAAAACCACTGTTGCTATACCTCGTGATTCGGGGCAAGCTTTTGCTTAGTTACATAAGAGACGCCTTTCAACAATACACTGTTCTCAATGGACAGGAACGGCACAAAGGAACCAGTCCATTCCAGAGATGGCGGTCGCTATGCGAAAGCTTGCCCCGAATCACGAGGTATAGCAACAGTGTCTTTAGTCTGGGGAATTCAAATTGTTACGTTTTTAAGCAATCAGATCACACAGTGTGCCAGATTTTAATCAAATTTAAGTCCGAAATGGCTTATTGGTCTACATGGGTGGTCCGTTAAATACATGCCCATGAAATGTTGACTTTAAAGGCACCTTTTCATACATATATGTACTTTTTTTGGGGGGTGAGTTGCGTAGGCCCACACGATGCGTTCATGCATGTCATTCTCATTGGTCGAGTTCGGGCGGCCTCTTCTTGACACGGGTTTTGTGTTTTCGCGCTCGATTTTACACCAGCACACGAAAACAACTCGTGAGATTTTGATTTTTGAACAGCCGCAAAGGCTGACTTCGGGCACCTTGTTCTCGTATGTTCGCGAACAGCTTGATTTGTTGGTCTTGGGTTGGCCGCTCAAACGCCGGAAACGTACATTTGGTCATCACTGGTAGTTAGTGACAAGCAACATGCAACATGGCGGCGTCCATACACATTATTCGAGAATTAACGCATGGATAACTGGGCTGAATTCTTTTCTATTTAAACAGGAAAATTCACCTCTGTGTTATGGAAAATAATTAATGTTAATTTTGCAAAACTTCCTGTTGTCTCCGGCTTTATAAGCCATCTCTCTATTTTTTGCAGCTGTTCAAAAAATCAAAATCTCACGAAATTTTCCGTGTGTTCCTATGAAACCATGACGAGGAGGTGGCGTGTGATCCTGTTCCGAGAACGTTGTTCTTGAGTCGCCGTTTTGTCGGCATTTGAGTGCGACAACAAGAAACCCGTGTCAAGAACACGCCGCCCGAGCTTGACCATTAACACAACACATGTGTTTAGTGTTTGGCCGTCAAAATCGACCGTGGAGCGATGTTGACGGATACGCAACGCCTTGCGCAACTGTTGACGCGCATATGGACAGGCACCCTGATAACAGCCTCCTCATCTGTGCGCATGGCATCCGTAGTGACTCCCAATCCATTTCCCTGTACGCACACGCGTTCCATATTGCTCGCTGACGTGCCAAACCTGCAGTGTTGACTGTGATAAGATCAACCTGGTGGGTTAATGTTCCACAACGAGGTTTGATGGAGAAACAGCATCAATTTCATTTCAGTTTAACTGTAGAAATGTAGTGTTCCGAGTATCTCCCGTGTCACATCCCCACCCCGTACGCAAGATGTCAACAACCTCCCTCCTTCTTCCTTGTCGTCCGTGCCTAGGCCTACTTTATAGACTACCCCACAGATTGATCGATCAAGATGTGGGGCAGGGTGGCCCGGGTTGATCTTCACTATCAGTTGAGATCAATTCTGTGGAAATCATCGAGTTATTATTCTTCCGCTTCTTCGAACAGTCTTCCACAGTCGTGAACCAGAGGGCAGAGCAAGGGTGACAGGATCGTGTGCTATAAAAGATAGACCAAAAGCGTAGAAATCGACCGATTTATTGGTTGATAAAGCTACTGCTCTACACTTTATTTCATGTCACTACTTACAACAAGTGTTTTTCTTCCAAGGCTGTTGTATATTCGGTAATGAAAGACAACTCTTTGCTTCACCCACAAAGTAATTTCGCAAAGGAATCTAAAGTATTCTGGGTGGCTTCCTCGCTTTTGCCCCGACACAGATCCACGGGCTACGACTCGACGTGCTGCTATGATGAGTTTGAGAATCTGGTCTACGCCGGAGACAGCTCCTCCGGAAGCTTCTCTCGGAGGGTCACGATTGAGGGCATCCCGCCCTACAACGAACCCCAGAAGGTATATTGTCGTAGTACCTAGGAGCTCTGAAAGTGCCATCCGAGTTGTTTAGATCTGGACATAATTAGAGACAGGGTGTTTGAAAGTAATTGGAACTTTAAATGAGAATGCCCAGAAATTAGGGATACATTAGCATATACTTTCAAGACGTCATTATGCACAATTACCTGCCTCAGGATGTTGTCGTCTTAGGATGTCATCACTCTGTAATCTCTCATCGTCCTATGTCCGGATCTAAACAAGTCAGATAGACTTTAGACTAGACTACAGACACAAATAGAGCTCCCTACACTTGTTAGGTGCGCAGTCTGTAATTTGAAGTCGTGGCAATTAAATTCCACCATTACCTATGACACTATGCCTAGGGCCTACGAATATTTTAAGATGGGAACCTAGAAAATATTCGAGGACCCATAAGAAATTGTTGTCGGTATGCCATAAATACAAAAACTAAAATCGAGTATTATTAGAAAATGTTCGGCGTCTCTCTCTCTCTCTCTCTCTGAATACAGCGATTCACAACAGTGCGCCTCCAAAAGTTTACAACGCGTTGGCCAGTCACAACGCGCGAAATCTGTCGAGCCTCTCCAAACGCACATTTCGTTGACAGATTTCACGCATTTTGATTGGCCAATGCCTGGAACTCTTGGGGGCGCGCTACTGTGAAACGCCCGTATAATCTCGATTTTGAAAATAGCTTCAGACTGGTCTTTTCAACACATCAACACCAAAAGGAGGCCCAAGCACCAACCATGAACTGGGAGGTGTAGGGTCATCGCTATTCTGGTGCCTGGGGCACATGGCAGACTTAATCCGGCCCAGTTAACAATCATAAACATTCCCAGTAAGCATGCACACGGATGTCTCAGCACAGAAATACCTTGCATGGCAACGGCTACCCACCAGTAATCTTATAATATTGTAACAGTTAAAATAGTTTTTTTCAGGCAGATACATGCTGCCAGGTTTTCGTCGGTCATGTCGGGTTCTAACTGCATCAGATTCAGGGTTGTCAACAAAGACTAACACATCTGTGTACAACACAGGTACCCCAGCTGTCCTCGGGCATAGCCGACCTCGCCCCTTACTACATGTGCTGCATATGGGGCGACCATTGTGACTATTATCAGGAGGTTAGGCCGACACGCGACTGTCGCTGGTACCGTTCAGTTCGTCCAGGTAGGTAAACCGATTGAGAGGAATGTATACACATTTCATTGGTTTTTCTTTCACTTGGTGCCTTTTCACGTATCACGTATGCATTGTTTCAAAAGTGAGCAAGTTGCGTGAAGAATTGCATAGCCGTAATGGATGAGAGTGCTATCAAATCGAGTGGACATCACTGCCAGTCGTTTTGTTTGTGCAAGTTTGTCCACCTCTTTGAGCCATGTAGGAATCAGGGTTATTACTTTAAATTCACAGTGTTTGCAACCAAATCTCTGACATGTTGGGGCTGGAGAGTTAAGGCCAGTTCACACTTGGCGCGAAAGCGAACACGGACGCGATTCTGTGACTACATATCAAACTGTCGCGTCACGAATTCGCCAAAGTTGGACATATTTCAACTCAAGCCAATTTCGCTGCAAACAGTCATTTCGTGCCGCTCAGTATCAAATTCGCTGGGTTTGGCATTCAGCTAAGTATAGGCCTGTGGACCGGCCTCGAATACACCTGACTGCCCCGTTTGCTGTTTACCGCAGCCTCCGTGTTTGGAGACCCTCACTTTGGGACGTTCGACGGCGTCATATACACCTTCAACGCCAAGGGCGAGTACGTGCTGATGGAGACCACCGAGCAATCACAGACCAAGTTCCAGCTGCAAGGCCGCTTCGAGCAGATCCAAGACCGAAACGGTATGGTGACCACCGACTTCATTCCCCGGTGTCAGTTCATTCGTCTTCGCCACTGTGGCTGGATATAGTTGACTGGAGGCACCGAGTCTAGGAATTTTTAACAAAGTTTCCCCGTAGATAAAAATCATTTAAAAGGGCTGATCAAGAAGGGGTGGTAAACATCACTCCATCCACATGATGATTATCAGTAAACAGTTTAGTAGAGCTCTACTTTCTTTGCCTTAAACTGCCATTAAACTCTGCCAGGTAAAGCTTTTTCATTTGATATTCCAACAACTCTTTCACTAGTCACTTATCAAAGATATTTTCTCCGGAATAAAAACCGTATTCGGGGAATTTTGAGGCGTTTGGTGGTGGCAGAAATACCTATCATCTCAAAAGTCTCCCTTTGTTGAGGCCCGATGGAACCCCATGAACACTTGAGCCTCCTTAATCATTTTTTTTTCCATCAATCTTTCCCTTGTGACCTGACCTTCTTCCTCCTCCCTCAACAGGTGTTATGAGGATGGCGACGGCTTTGACGGCCGTGGCGATGCAGCAAGAGGACAGAGAGAAGATTATGGTGCGCAAGTCCGACCGGACTGTCTTGGAAGTGTACATCGACACCACGCTCCTCGAGCCTGACGAGCAGACCACGATCCGAAGAGACAGTGAGCATCTCCTGTGTGTCAGTCCCTGGGACAGTAACCCGCCTGACAGCCTTGCCCTCAGTGCTGCAGCAAAGGCTGATTTTTAAAGTGTTCCCATTGGATATTATTAATTGTAGTGACTAAGCCAAGATGATGGTCGGTCAGATTTGATTGGCTATTGAGCCAGTTATGCGTATCAACTCCTCGCTATCTGACCGTTTCCATACTTTCAAAAAACAGAACAGAAACAGAACGAATGCTTAATGCAGTAAAATCTAAGCACAGTTTCGAAACTTTGAAAGTATTTTCCAATACCATTTTGTTTTAAACCAGCGACCATTCAGTTCTGTGATCTCTGTCTTCATCTCGGCCTATCTCCTCTTTCACAGGTTTCTTCATCACCTTCCCTCAGCTGTACGAGAAGGGAAACCTGACCCAGGTCATTGTGACGTTCATCGACTCAGAGATGGCGGTCGTTGTCAACGGCACGCAGGAGATGCTCACGGCCCAAGTCCTGGTGCCCTACAGATTCAGGGTATGTTTCCGACGTGTAGTTGATGATGCGGGGCTTGGTCATTCTCTTTAGACTCTATCCATTCTCAGCGGGACCAAGATACCAAGATTAAGATTTTCCTCGCAACGGGGTCTCCTTTGGTTGGAACTGTATTTCGCTTGTTCACAAACGACTGTAAAACGCACACGTTACAGCTGCGTCGCTACCAACAAAATGATGTGTGGACCCCACCAACATGGCTCTTTTTTAACCGATTAGGGACTCTTTTGCTCAAGGCGAAAATCGGATGTTGTGCAAATATCGCTATTTCCAAGCTTTCACCACATGAATTGTAACTGTAGTGTTCAAGATCTCTCATTTCCAGAGTTGTAACGAGTCACTAATTTTTGTGACTCGAGTCGAGTCATTGTAGTGCAGGGACTCGAGTCGAGTCATTGACTTCAGTCATTACAACTCTATGGCGTACTGTTTTCTTTCTCTCCTTTGGCCAGAACTGGGTGAGGGGACTATTTGGATCCTGGGACGAAAATAAGGACAACGACCTCCAATCCAGGTCAGGGCAGATATTTAAGCCAACGGACGATCCTTTGGCACTCTACCAGAACTTCGGACAAACATGTGAGTTTGGTTAGGTCAAGTGGCAGTGGTTCTGACTTGGATTACTGACTCTTGATTAGAGTCGGTCTTTTGGTTTAGTTTACTTTATTTTTGTCAAATCGAGACTTGACTTCACTCAGGAAAAAACAACTTCTGACTGTTGATACTGTTTTACGCCGGAGAACGCAACATCACCCGTCTTGGCTCGAGTAAATTTGGCTTGTTTGATAGTGACTTTTATAGGAAAAATTTACATTTATGACTTTCTGTGTGCAATAGGACATCTGTGCTTAACATCATGCCGCTATTTCATCTTTGGAAATAGATGATGGAATACATGGGCGGAACTGCCAGACCTGTTTTGTAAAACACCATGGCCATATCTTAAGAAGAATTTGAATGTACCGTGTCAACCATACCTTATATGGCACTTGAGTGGACTTGGTTTGGTCGACATAATGCATTCATTCATTATATTGTTTAATGTGATAACAATTTATTATGTTTGTAGATCAGGACTCACATCCAAGGGTTTGAAGTGGACATAGTTTACAATAGTATTATTAATAAAGTGACAATAACTAAAATCAAGATTATGATTAATTATATTAAGGATAAAAAAATTACCAGCTCAAACTGACAAAACACCAAATATGACAATAACAACACAATCTTAATAGAAAACAGCTCAAAACAAATAAACGATGATTTACAGTTTAAAAAATACATATAAAAAAGTAACAATAAAATAGATGTGGGGACTTACGCATTGACAAGTTTAAAGCACTGACAAAGGGAATAGATATGTGCGCTTAAGACCGGCTGAGAAGAATGGATACGACTGATGCCAGGGCCGCAGGCAATGGTTCTCCAGGGCAACGTCTGAAATGTTAGTTTAAGACCGGCCAAGCACATATATATTCCCATTCATAAATATCTTTTTAGTCAGAGAGTCAAAAGAAGTCAACATACGATGGATTTAAACGATTTTATTCTAAAACTTTACTTTCAGTTTCCCTCTCAACCCCGTCTATTTTATGATATATTCCTTTTGAAAGTTGTCCAATAGAATCCCCTTCAGTGACTTTGACTCGCGCGTTGCGCGTCGCGTGCACGCAGACTCCAGACCAAAATCTCATTAAAAAGCAACCAATAGAATAGAATAGAATAGACGAACTGATGCAGGAAAGATCTAAGTTATTTCTGGACAATTGAGCAACCAGAAAGCATTCAGGAAGCGTATCATGTGTAGAAAATGATTTCTCTTGGTTGACGCGCAGTCCCGGTGATATGTCTCAACTTTGGACAGAGCACACACTTATGCCGCGTACTCTGTTTGAGGACTTAAGTGTCCTGGTGTATATGTGGAAAATAAGTGGGAAATAGGTTGAGTACGGTGTTAATTTTAAAAGTGCCACATTCACTGTCCGAGGACATGATATATTTCCAACGATTACTGTACATGCATCCCCAAACCTAAGCGTGCCAATGACATGACTGAGTGGTACGGTTTCCTTGGTATTTCTAGGGGAGATAGAAAGCGACGGGACGTTGTTCCACTACGAAGGACTCACCCACGATGACTTCCAGGACGAGACCTTCGTCCCGGACTTCGACGCGCCCGGGGACACCCAACTGCCGCAGCCCACGGACTTGGAGCGGATTTGCCGGGGGAATTCCTACTGCACGTACGACCTCATGACTACGGGCAACATCGAGCTGGCCAAGGCTACCATGCTGGCTTACGACCAGTTCTGGCTCGCTTATGGAGCTTCGTTCGATCGTAAGTAGTGTGCGGGGCCCCACCTTCACATAGCTAAATAGCAGGCAACATTGCTTGGTATATTTCCCTACGAGCGGAGAACCAGTCTCGAGTATAGCGAAATGAGCCATGGCATTTGGTGTTTCAAAAAGGCTAGGTCATTCGAGAACAAAGCACGCCTGTCAGTCAGCGTATGGCCACGCTGACAGGGCAGACCATCGCTGGCATGTGCTGTTGTTCCCGAATGATCCCGAATGACGTATTTCCTTCAGAGCTGGCGCTGTTTGAATACCGAGATGGCTCACGGGCCCCAGAATGGTGTTTAAAACTTAACTCATCTCAAGCGCGGCGCAGTAACTGGGGTACATCTGGCAGGGGGCGCTTTAATAATTGTTGCCACCATTTTCAGGAAGGGTGCACTCAATATGGCCGTTTCTCAATAGTGCGCCACCAAGAGTTTGCAACGCGTTGGCCAATCACGACGCACGAAATTTGTTTACCCCAATGTGCGTTTGAAAAGGGTGGACAAATTTCGTGCGTTATGATTGGCCAACGTGTTGCAAACTCTTGGTGGCGCATTATTGTGAATCGCCCGTATCGCTTCGGTCACAGTTAAGACACCGAACAAAATGGGCTACCACCCGAACTGTTGTCCCTTCTCTAATATCTGAGGGGGAGGGGCCAAAGGCCTCGAGCAAAGGATAGAGCCCCATGCGATCTCCGTATTACGCCACTGCCTAAGGGCGTGACGACTTAACAAGAATATCATAATTTTGCATTAAAAAGGTTAAACCTGTTGTTTCTAACTTGTTTCCGTGAAATTATATTTCAGATCTGCGAAATGACAATATTCACAAATTTTAATGTATGGTGGTTGTAAATTTAGGGCCCATTTTTTTTGTTCGTGCATGTGTTACACCAGGCCGATTACAGTAATGCAGAGTACCTTCCAAAGAAATGAATCTGGTTTGGAGTTGATTTCACAAGTCAGTCGTAAATGGGGCACCCAAAAAGGCCACCCTGTTGGACCCAGCATGACCCGTATACGAGCTGAGATTGAACAGAGAAACCACCAGGAACTGGAACTATGCAGCAGTCACCGAGTAGTTTGTTACGCGCATGCGTTCCACTTTAGCTCAATTTCTTGTTGGGAATCGAGTACGAGTTGAAATACAGTCACAATTTACTTTTCCAAAGTTTGAGCCGTGATGAAAGATAGCGCTCAAAAACGACCTGATATCTAAATGAGAAGCAATACTCATTCCAAATTAAACCCCAAACTCATACCCCAGGCCAGACCTAACACTGCAACAACTCTGTTCGGTAGTTGTAAGCCTTCTTTCTTCCTGTTAATTCGTCTACATGTTTAAATGCTTATTACAGTTGTTTATGGATAGTATTTAGACGTTTGATATTGATGTTTGAGAAGTTCTAAACTTGATCACCGGATGATCGAAGTAACTTTAAGATTATGCTCTGTTGCGAAACACATTTTTTTAAGTGAAATGAAAACTCGAGCCAAATGTCTAACACAAGGCCAAATAAAATCCAAAATAAAAACAAATTAAAAACTATTCCCTTTTTCCTTTTTGTTCATCAGTAATCACCTGTGATTATCTAAAGACTCCTAAAAACGGCACCAAGACGTTCCTGAGAAAGAGAGATCACCAAGTTGGGTCAGAGGTAAACGCTCTGTTTTTATGTCTTTTTCTCCTCTTCTCTTTCTTTCTTCCAACCATTGTGAGCTCCATTGGACATGACAGATCCACCACCAGAAATCGACGGCAACCTCACAAAATTGCATGCAGTTTGTTTTGTTGTGGCCATGTATTCCTGTGCTCCGTCCTCAAGTGCCAAGATAATTTAGGGTTTGAGAGCTCTGAAAGTATTCAAGGCACAGGCAGGATGTGGTATCTAAGAAGCGTATTTTATTCTTGAAGTTATTTTTCTTATTCCAAACTACTATGGGGTACCTGTAGTTGATGTTAACGACCGGGTTTACTTCTGAAAATCTTCAGATCGAATTTGCGTGCGAGGATAATTTTATCCTCGTCGGCTCTCCATACCGGGTGTGCGAGCCGCCCCAAGTGAATCAAGGAGAGTTCCGTCAAGGCCAGTGGAGCGGGAACGAAATCGACAACACCTGTGTGGGTGAGTTATGGAGAGCCCAACGATCTATAAAGACACACCGTTGTAACAGATACATGTATCTGTTTTGAGGAAATCAGGCTGCCCGTTTATCCTCGGGAGTATTGTGAGAAAACTATCAGTGAAGTTCAACTCTTCAACGTAGCAGGAGGGATCTTCGTGGGTAGGGGTCGACACTCGACATTACCCTGGCACACAACCTTTCCCAAATGTCGTCCAGCAGAACATATGCAGCAAGGAATGAGACGGAGAGAACCCCCCCTGCTTTGTGTTGGTCATTGTCTCGCAGGAATCGGGGGAATTCCTTCAGGCATCTTAGGGGGGTGTGTTAAGTAACAATAGTCTGGAATGTGTATACGGATTGGACATGTTGGAGGGGTATCCCTCGGTCTCATTTCTTGCTGGGTATACAGCAGAAACAGCAGGAATTTTCCAGTCTGCTACTCACCCGGGTAAACCATTTATTGAGTTTGGGACCGGCAGTAAAAAAATTAATAAGACCAGGCACAATAGCGTATATCACATTAAATGGTTCTCGATATAGTGAAGGGGTGTTATGTGTAATTTTTGACTCCGTGAAATAAGTAGGCTCGTGGACAGTAATGCGCATGACTTGGTGTGCACAATGATAGCAACCAACACTCGAATGTAGGCCAAAAGCAGGGAATTCACATGAGGACAGAGAGACATGTTTTCTTACTGGAGTAAAACCATTCATAGGACATCAATATGCATTGACCAATTAGATCCCTTCAAACTATGCGTTTACCCCTTTTCTGTCCAATCAGAGAGTCTCATCTGTGGAGGGCTGCCAACCCCAACACACGGCAGCCTGCGAGTGGAGGGTCCCCCGGAGAACATGAAGGTGATCTACTCATGCGACGAAAACTACGACTTGTACGGGCGGACGGAGCGATTCTGTGACACGGAGAGAGAGACTTGGATTTATATCGAACCATACTGCTACCGTGAGTTCACGCTCAAAGGAAATATCTTTTGGCCGTGTAGACAGTTAGGACAGGGGAAAGGAATCAAGCCGTGTAAATATTTTGAGAGCCAAATACTCAGCAGAAACTCCGATGTTGGGTCTCCATTGGACTTTATTGCTATTAATTCAACACTGTATTTTTGTTTTTGTCTTCACCTCTTTCTTGGGCATTTTGTCAAACCCCGTCTACGTCTAAATGTTTAGCTTCATTGGTGTGGCTTCTTGGTAGACGGATTTGTCGATTGCCCAAATCAGGACGAGTCGGGTCTGGGCCGAAGCCGAAGATGTGGCCCAAATTTAAAAGAATGACCAGGGAAGCGTGTCGAACAATGAAAATGTGTCCATCATCCGATCACTGACAACAAAAGGCCCGCAACTCCAGTGTGACGGGGGAGATCAATTTATATCGATCGGTGTATAAAATTTATTATGATCCAATCGACATATGACATTAATCCGATTGGCGCAGTAGAGAAGCCGCCACTTAGAGACTGAGTCATTCTGGTATGCCAGATAGCAGGTTGGTTTATTTTATCTCTCCATCGGTGTATAACTCCCACTCATCTCTCAATCGACAGACAAACTGAACCCCATCGAGGTAGCCGGAGCGGTCGTAGGAGGCATAGCCGCCTTGGTCGTCTTCATCGTCCTCATTGCCATCTGCTGCGTCCTGCAGATAAGGTCACGCAAAAGGAAATCTCACTTCCCGGTAAGAACTCGTGCAGTTCCCCTGCCCTTCCATGTACCCTCCCCCTCCCCCGGGAAATCGCAATATCAAGTACTTTAAAAGCGCTTCGATATGCGTCTCAATTTATTCAAAGGCTCTTCAATCAAAAATTATTGTGACTTTTTTTCTGAAGTCTAAAAAGGTGTTAAGAAATTCAACCCGATCTTGCTATCGAGACAGGAAGGATTGCAAAAGCCCCCCCCCCACACACACACACACTACCATCTTTTTGGGAATGAGGACGTTTTAATTAATGGATGAAACAATTTAGAAAGTCATTTTAGGAAAAAAGGGTCCTTTTCTCCTCATCCGTACATAAGCCTGCATACGTCATTGGGTCATATGTCCAATTCACGATGGCCTTGCCGGCTTGGCCAAGACAGCAGTGACCGCTTCCCCGGATCGAGCGCTCTGCTCATTTGTCCCCCTACTCCACCACCAGGGAGACAAGGTCTCTAAGAAGCAGAAGCGAAAGCAGAAGCAGCCTAAGAAAGGGGATGCACCGGACGTCAGTGGTCGCGAGCCCGCGTATCAGGTCAGCGACACGCCCGTGGAGGTCCAGCGCTTCCCCAAGACGGCCATCGAGCCTTCAGAGGACCCGTACAGCCGGCAGCTGCGCCAGCAGCTGCAACAGCGCCCGCAGTACACCAACGTACCGAGCCGGGTAAGGCCGTGTCCGAATTGCTTCGCTGAGTGCGCCCGGCTTGACGTTGCGCGCGACTCTAATGGGTAATGGCTGCAGCCATCCACGTAGACTCATGCGTCATTCCAAGTCGCAGCCAAGGGGCTTTTCCGAACCAAGGCTTTGCCGTTGGTACATCAGCCCTGGGATGTCATTGGCTCGATGTCGACTTTCACTGGCTCAGTATTGAGTTTGTTTAATTATTTGGGACTATCGAATTTGTAAAGCCTCGAGTTCAGAAAATGTGCATTTCCCTTCATCTGGACTTCCTATTGTCGCTGTCAGTCCATAACTTACTGGCCCTCAAGAAAGAGTTTCCGCGATTATTTTTTTTTTGCGTTATCAAGCCAACAAACCATCTTCTATGTTAACTCCTAAACAAACCCTCACCATACAAAAATCCCCCAGTCTTCAACAAAGAAAGACAGCTTCACATTATACTTATACGAACATTTCATTTATCCTCTTTCCACCATGAAGCCAAGTCCTCACTCTTCTCAAACCCTGCCTTACGCGGAGAAAGACCCCATCCCTGGAACCGGCAGGGCGCCGCCTCCAGAGATGATCTCCCCGACCGAGCCTCGCTATGGCTACACCGACCCAGACAGCGCTTACCCACCGTAAGTATATCAACATAACCGCTTTGATAGGTAACACGAGCCATCTAACGCTATGTAAGCAATCAGCGGAGTATGGCGTCTTCACTACTTTTTACACAAAGCTGATTGGCTCTTTCTTGCACGGATTCACACTCAAGTACCCGAACAATCAAGTGGCAAGGAATTTTTTTAACTTTGTTAACTCCCGTTGTCTGTCAAACTGTACTTGTTGAGGCGTTGTGAGGAGTTTTCGCCGCTCCATGGCGTACATTGAAAAATATGTTGCAAATGTTCAGGCCTGTTTTTATGTACGTGTGGAATAATGTTTGGATGAGCCCCGGAGAAAAGTTAACAAATTTGTAAAGAAGGGATACTGCTCTTACCGGCCGATAGCTGAGAGATTTTGGCAGGCCTTAGAAAAGTAGGTGTTTGAGTTGGAACGTGAATTTCTATATTCTTTCTTTGAAATGAAATTGCCAACGTCGTCCAACACCATTCTGTTGATCTATTGCAAACGTTGCAGAGTTGGCGGCGAGGAGATTGAGATGGAACTTCAGCACGGCAAGAGCTTGGAGAGCTGGGCCTAGACTGGCCTCTAGTCCTTCCACCGTGCGTTAAACGCTCGTTCCTTTAGCCGGACCTTGACTGGTAACTAAATGCGTTGCTTTCTATACAGTTCAAGGGGCAGTTGGAGTGGAAAACCATAAGACTGGGAATTTGACTGACCTGAAAGAAGGTTGACCCTATACGGACACTTCTAAGTCGATTAATTATCTTAATTTGACT
Organism: Acanthaster planci; assembly: GCF_001949145.1. Next base: position 1,421,457 of record NW_019091465.1, read on the forward strand.
GTCAGAGTAACCTGTTTCACATTTGGTCCTTCAAAGTTACGTAGGGGGCCTACATAGTTCCATGCCAAAAGTATTTACTACGGCTCGGGTTGTTCTTGGCTGCGGAGGAATACCTTCCTGAAGGTCCTGTTACAGTGTGGCCACTGACTTGAAATGAAAACATAAACCACTAAACATTCCTTTGTCCACTGTCAATTTATAATCAGAATTATACACAAATAACTTCCAAACGCATAATCTCTTTTCCTCTATTAAACTTGTCAAAGTATAGACCAGTTCATTTCAATCACCGGTACAAAATATCCCAGACTGCTTTCACAGGAAGAGTATAAAATGATGTCCAAATGCCAAAGTATTTGTCTAGTTAGTGTAAACTTTTTTTTTCGTGTAAGCATTTTCGAGTTTAGTCAATCTGTACATACTTTGTTAGTTCGATTATGTATACCAGGGAAGATATGGGCCAGAGGGGTACCCCCCTTACATGTCAGATCCCTATACACACTCTAGACTATTGTTACCTAATACATCCCCCCTAGAAGTCTGTAAAGGATTCCTGAGATTCCGATCAAACAATGACCAACACAAAGGTGTGGGGGGGTTCTCTCCGTCCCATATCTTGCTTCAAATGTTATTATGGGGAAGTCGGTGCCAGTTTCAGTCAACACTGTAGTAGAATACAGTTTAATTTTGTTTCCATGTCTAGAAATGTAGTTAGCAGATTTGTAAAAGCAGGTATCCCTGCGGAAATGTGCAGATTTTCACTGTTATACCATTAGTTTAGATTGGGACGTCGGTTTGAAATCGGAAGTTTGAACGTACGTGAAAACATACATTTTCAGATGGTACAAGCTTAGAAGATGTAGTTCATCTCGAAATTTTGCGAGTCGATTGGGGGAGATATTTTGAAAAGCATTGGATGTAGATTACAGAGTGCGATTTTAAATGTATAAGCCAAATGCATCGACAAAATTAGATGCGTATGTTCCTCATACGCGGCTTTTTTTTTTGTTCTGTTTGGTGTGTGTAGTCGGGGTATAGTTCCTGTATTAGGCCGTGGCATTTTACTTACTCTCAATGGAACCGATTGAGTTTTCGCTTACGCTCATTTGGCTACAAGTTTATGGAAAGGACATGTATCAATGTTGGCTTTCCCTGTGTAGTTTGTCAAACTCCAAATAATTACCGGAAATTATTGTACACAGGAGCGGTTTAGAAATAGCCTGCGTACCTTTTGCCTTTTGTCTCAACGAAGTTTTGACTGCAGCCATAGTTTGTGAAGTCGTTTTGATTTTTTTGGCCAACATCACTGTAGGTTAGCAAAACCTGTGCAAAAGAAATGGAAGGCATTTTGGAAAGTTGTGTGAAAAGTCACTGAAATCTTTGGGGCATCAAAACGAGTGGAAATGGGCTAGTATCTATACGACTTCCCAAGTTTGTAGAAAATCAACTGACTGGCCTTTAATGCAACGTTTCTCTTGGCTTTGTCAGAAGACACACTCACTTTTCGGGGACGAAGAGTGAGACAATGTCAATGTTTACTTTTTTCTACTGTTTTTCTAGCTTTCGCTTCTAAATGCAAATGGTGTTGATTCATTTTAAGATCACGTACCTTTAATGCTGTCGAGTACTAAGACACTGCTGTAGTTGCTTGTGCGTTTCGATCACCAGTCGTAGTTGAAAATAGTGCATTAGTTGTGATAAAGGTTTGACGAAATCAAAATTTATCAAAATGCCTAATTTGAAATGATGCAAAAAACAGTTGTACTTTCTGAACTTCACGGGCGATTTGACATGACCTGATACGCGGGCTTGTGACTCACACACTGTTTCGCATTCATTGTATTAACCATTTCATACATTATGGCTTAAAATTTGCTATTTTTAAAAATGTTGTATATAAAAACTTTTGTAAACGTGTTTTTGTTTTGTTTTGTTTTTTCAAAAAGGAGATAGTTATCTAGTCAGAGTTGCCTGTGAAATGTAACTTTAGCTTTTAATTTCTTTTCAAGCTTATTACGAGTATAGTTGCGTTCATACCTTCGTGAAGCCAACGATTTGAATTCTAAATTCCTCCATAATTATCAACATTTCAAACTTTGGGTATGTACCCTCCATGTTTTTTCCGCGCAGTGTGCGCACTGTGCATGTCATATTTGGGAATTGGAGCTAGCTCGACGATGATTCTGGTCAACCTCTGCTCGAGTATCTGTGATCGAACGCACTGCTATGGTCTGCGGAGGTTGGTTGCATCGCTGGTTTTCAACAGTCTGGTCTATGACATACACACCTTTTCAGTAGGGTACCAGGCCCATACATTGCCGTGATACGTTGACCCCTGTTTTTCTAACTTAAAAGACATTTTCACGACAATTATGCTTGCCGGCTCAATGCACGTCACAGATGAACCACCATACTTATGATCTTTACCCGAACTTGTTCTTGAAAGATTCATTGAATATTAGTTTGTCATGGCACCATCTACTTCGTGAAGTCGTTACGTTGATGGATGTCATGGCACTAGAATACTATTGATGTACAGAAAATGGTATACATATTGTAAATTCAGTTGCTTTTAGTTCTGTTTAAATTTCCTCTTAACGACAATCGAAAGCTTCCATTTACAGATGTAGAGATTCTACTTCAATGAGAATGACGATGCTCTGCTACAATAAAGAGACATAAATTTCGAAATGGCTGGATTTCCTTTTCCCTTGATTCGTATCACAACCATTATCATCCCTGAAGAGAACCTCGTTCCCAATCATAGAAAATAAAAGAACACGATTTCCGAAGCTTCATTATGAATCCATCATAGAAACGTTTCATTTGTGGAAACACGTCCTTTGTCCAAGAATTTGGGGATAGTTTGTCGACTTGCTCCTCACTTTGGTGTAAGTTGCCTTGCGTATTAGATGTCGCAATATCATAGAGTCAGGGAATTGGGTAGGGGTACAAGGTCGGTTTTCTTTAAAGGAATTTGAAGCATACAATAATGGGGTGAAACAAAGACACAGACAACCAAACAGACACCAATACACCGTGAGGGGCTTAGGCCTATGCGGGTTCCAAAACTTCTAATATTTTAATGCGTTAAATAAAATCGAAGTGATAATTCAGGCTGTGCACACGCTGATTTCAGTTTTGACTCTCTTTTATGTGGTGAGTGTAATTTTGTATAGGGTTTGGTTTGGTGGTTTAGTTTTTGTTGGGTTGTTGGGGTGTTTGTTT
>NW_019091465.1:1424873-1442353 GCF_001949145.1 Acanthaster planci
TAGTGAGTCGGAAAGTCTTGATTGATTTCTTGGAGTTCACGCAGTATCTGCAACATTGAAGAAGCGCCCCCAACGGCGATGTATTTCCCGGGTTTAGCCTCACGGATTGGCTTGATTTGGCCGTGTCCGATTACTTGCCTGCGGCTTGGAATGACACACGACTCAGTGGGCAGTGGCTACAGCCACCATCGTAAGCTCGTGTGAAATTTCCGCTGCAGCCATTAGGACACAGCCATAGTCGAGACACGGCTGTGAGCAGTTGAAGCAGAAAGCGAAGAGTAAGTTCGAGTGGAATCTTAATAGTTTCCTGACTCCAAACTAATGTTGTCGACCATTGGGACCCACACCTAGGGGCACAGTTGCATCACTAGTTTTGTGCAGTATTTAAGTTGGAATCGTTTATGCTCAGGTCACCCTTTGGTCCAGTTGTCTTGCTGAGTGGGAGAGGATATAAATCTCCGTTAAAGCTATTTTGACACAAATGGCCGGCCATATTCATCAACATGAAAACACGCCATGCATATAATTTTATTTCGTTTATACGTGCATCTGTTTATAGATTAAATTTTTGCACTTTGCAGTGTTGCATTTATTTTCAAACGATCGCAGCATTCAACTCAAATTCACGCAAACAAAACAAATTATAAAAGGTTTCTTCAATGTTTTTTCTTGAAAGAAACATCCTAAATGATGAATTGGTACCTTCAAAAAAACAACCAAAAATGTGGATACTTTTTTCTTCAGAAACCACATTCACAATCTTCAGGGGAGAGTTTATTCTAATAATTTGCAAATTGTTTCAAATACAGCCTCCAACTTATAAAAAAAATACCAAGTGTTACTAGGGGCAAAACTTGTCGAAAATTCATATTCGTCTTTGAAAAAGGGGATTGCAACTAGAATGCATTCATGGTGACGAACATTTTGATGGTTCATTGTCCAAAAAAAACTCACATGGCATTGAAATCTTTTTCGCCTTTCTTCCGCAATCCAGTCCATCAAAATGAATCAAATTTAGACAACATATTGTCAGAAAAGAAAGCATAATTTACTGGTTTTCAAACATCCACAGAACGTGAATAAAACTACATCACTATACCCTGTAATGAAGCACATTCGACAGCGTGTTACACGTAACACGTTATAAAAACCCAAGAAGTTTTGCAGAAAAATCACCCAACTGATCTTTAACATCACCCAGTGCCGGTCGGGCTTGCGTTTGATGTTTCCCTGTCATTATCTGACTGGAGATTTCAGGGATTACCAATTAAAGAATATAAGAAATAAAAATATGAATTCTAAAAAAAACATGGAAGGCTTAATATCACCGGTAGGCGAAGAAAAGGCTTTAATTGATATTGCTACTTTAATGATGGGTATTAGCAAGCTCAAGTGAACCGTAGATGAGTAGAATGGTGTAATGTAAAATTCTGACCCTAAGAAAACCAGGCTCCTCGACCTTATGCGTATGATTATGGAGCTTGGAAGTGAAGTTTATTGAAACTAAAGTGGGAATGAGACTGAGTATACACTTTAAAAAAGATACTGGATTGTTTGGTAGTCTAGATTCTCCTATGACATCGGCACGCGTAGAAGTTTGGACCACACTACTCGAGCTTCTCTTCTTAATTAAGGTCTGTTCCTATTTCCTGGTGATTACTTTGCTCAAAGTTGAGATCGTCGGCTCTTCTCGCAACCACACGAAGCCCTGAAGAAATACGCCCCGTGGTTCTACCGCGAACCTTCAAACCCTCGCTCGTGCAAATTCTCAAGCAGTCTTGATGTACAAGAATCTGGGCCTTTCATGAAAAGGCTTTTCCTGGAAAGTGTGTTTTAGCTAAAACTTTTAACTTCAAAAACGGGGCAAATAGTTATACAGGTGGCATATCACATGTTTGCCGCATCGCGTTGGTGGGATAGAATGGGGGGCATCAGTGTAGAGTTATTAAGAGCATTGTGAGTGCGATTGTCTCCGATTCAAAAAGTTAGTTCTGTGTAATCATCGTTTGAAATTTTCCGGAGGATTATCTTCTGCAATTGAATGCAGTCGGATTGTGCCTGTCACTTTCATGCGATCGAATGAAACTTGTGTTAGCCCTTGTCCGAATCGCTTGGCTGCGGCTAGAAATCACACACGAGTCTATTGTTGTGCATGGCCGCAGCCAGTTTCCATGAAGTTGCATGCAATGCCAAGCCACTGTCATGTGATTCGGACACGGCCTTATTTTGCCTACTCGTGGCTTACGCCGCCCCGCCCCCAATTCTATCCCACGATGCACTGCGGTAAATACAGTGATATATCATTTAGTACATAGGGCCATTGGTTGGCTACAGGAGGAGACAACCAAGGCAAACAATGCATCTGACTTCCTGCTATTGATTAAAACATTAATGTGGTGGCCACGGTTACGTTACTCCTGGACATTCTCTGTGGCCCCCCTTAATGGCTGCAGACACAGCAAAAATTGGTGTACGTAGCAAGGTTTCCGGGGCAGCTGTGATAGTCGAAGAAACCTCAACATAATGCTTTCCACCATTGAAGGGGGCCGTCGGGAATGTCCCGTGACAGCATCACCGGCTTCATCTACATGCTGTAGCCGAAACCATCCATGTTAAATAGGCCGTGTGGCCTGTGCTACCTATTCCAAACCATTTCTGACACGAGCGTAACGAGACCAGCGTACAATGCAGTTTTTGCCATGGGTTTTGGCTCTTAATGCTTTAGGCCTATAGTTTCTAGAAGAAGATGCTTGAGGTTGCTTTTCTACAAACGTCAACCGTCGCGGTTTCAGAATATGGAACATTTTGCCAACAAAGTCTTATTGGACCACCTTTTGTAGTGTTCTTATTTTGCCGTCAAGCGGAATCGACACCATCATTAAATTACTACACTACCGTATAGAGACAAGGTAGTCGGGCGAGTCAACAGATTTTTAGGTATCAACAGCAACTGGGATAAAGTACCGTCTGATTACGAGGAAGCTGTCCCGTCACCTGGATGAAAAGTGCCTACACAGACTACGGACAATGCCTTTGTCCCCAATGAAGCCTCCGGCGGCCATTTTAATGTGCCGAACACAAATTAGATGGTTGGCCCGGGTGCCATTGGAACAATAGACCTGTATCATGGGGCAGCCATCTTGCATTTCTGTACTGAACAAACAACGTTTAGAGTTGAAACACTTCTTTTGTACTCACTTTTTCCACACGCTCATCCCAGGACATGTTTATTAAAAATGTGTTTGGGAATGTATTTAAACGCTAAACGCTTTTCTATTGTACATGCTCAGCTTTATTTGACATATGAAGCAAGACATGGTATGGAGAGCGCCCCCTACCTTTGTGTCGGTCACTGTTTGATCGGAATCTCAGGAATTCTTTATAAACATCTAGTAGGAGGATGTGTTAGGTAACAATAGTCTGGAGTGTGTATAGGGATTGGACATGTAAAGGGGCTGGTTCCCCTCCGTTCCATATCTTGCTGGCTATATTTTTTTTAAATCTGCTGAGAATTTTAACACATTCCTAAATGCATAACATAACCATGTCGCGGTTAAACCTTTTTAAAAAGTGGTTACCAAAATGTGTACAGAAATGTATTTAAACTCCAAGCGTTGTTTTTACAGTGTACCATTCAAAAATAACCAAACTGAGGCTGGCAGAATAATAGCCTGTTCCCTTTTATCAATATGTGAAGTTGTATCATTATTACCAACAGCTTTACCGGGAACAGGACAAACATGGCAGTCGGTATTACCTTTGCATCTGGCACAGTAAGATGGCCGGCAGTGGCTTCAATGACCTCTGTGTACCGATTAAGGAATTTTGGGTCCCGATTTTTTTATGTGAATTCCGTTACACGAAATCACTCATACAGCACACAGAAGACGGCATTTTAAGTCACGCACCAACAGAGCATACACTCTTAACACACTTCCTTGGGAGTCTTTTGACACAATGAAATATGTGCACACGCACTATTAGGCAAGACACGGCGTAAGTTTAGGGCTACACTTTAGGCATCACTGTTGACGAAACAATGACATACATTGTAGGCTAAAACTTTGCACTTTCCCCTGTCAAACTCATTTATACAGGTTTCTGTACTTATGACAGCGATGTGCGTAATATAACTTTACAGGAAAGGGTTCTTCTGAGAAAGAAAATTTCTAAAAACTTTTAAGGTCTTTTTAAAATTTCGAATATCATCCATTATCCTCCCTCCCTCTTTCATGTGACCTTTAACCCGATAGCTTTGGGTGTGCCAGGTCAGGTGTCATAGAACAAATAACGAACAGATCTTTTTTTAATAAGGTCGATATCATTGCCCAGAATAGTTGGAGACATTGGGAATGTTAAAGACATTTGTCTATTTTCGCAAGCTTCGTCAGATTAACGTATTACTTTCCCAGTTACACACATCGCTTACTGTGCTAAAAGCAACACTGGTGAATAGCCTCTAAGAGAAATAGTGTACAAAATTGTGTTATCATACTCTGTAATAGTTACAATAATCTGTGCATTTATGGAATACTGTATGTGCACTTGGTTAAATACACGATTTGTTTTATAAGACACTGTTCCATGCAAGGATACGATCTCTTTGTGAGTCTGTATGGTTCTGAAAAGAACCGGGAGGAACGTTGAGTTCCTCGCGGTTCTTTTCCGAACCATACAGACTCACAAAGAGATCGTATCCTTGCATTTTCAACGTTCCTCACGGTTCTTTTCAGAACCATACAGACTCACAAAGAGATTGTATCCTTGCACGGTGCTACCGTAAGCTTTCCACCTCAGTTGTCTGTCACCATGAACAGCTTGAAATCCCAAGACACTGTTCGTTCTTGAAACGATTCAGCATGTACTTGCATAATGTCGGTTGTCCTGTTTGGCAGCCGTCATACATCGAGGACGTGGTTAAGGTATGATATATAACAAATGGCGAGTCTTAGAATCTCGATTTTTGAAAGTTTCTTGTCTGGGGGTAGCGTGGGCAGCAGTTTGCGGAGCTCTCCGAACGCCACGTTGAAGGCCTCCACCCGGATTCGCTCCCGGGTGGCGTGGGCCGTGCGGTACTTGGTGGTGGCCCGCCGTCGACGGCGCCTCTCCTCCCGCGACAGCTGCGCCTCGGACCGCTGATGCTGGGCCACCCCACCCCGGCAGGTGGTGTTGCTGTTGGTTGTGGCGGCCGTAGTGGTTGAGCTCATATTCTCGTTCTGCCTGGCCTCGAGCTTGGCCTCGAGCTTAGCCCCGCACGAGATCTCGCGCGGCTCCTCCTTGACGGCCGCCGGTAGAGGGAGCACCATGCTCGGCATGGACGACCTGGTGGCTCTCATCGATCGGGTGACAGCTCCCCCACCAAAGATGTAAATTTTGGGTGCGCAACCGAAGTTTACGTAATCAACAAGACATAGACAAGAATTATAATTTTTTTTAAAAGGGACACGGGTGAACGAAAACAGCTTGTTCCAGTTCGGTGGAGAAGTATCAACATCCACTGAAAAAAAGAGGTGTCTTCTTGTCCAGACTACGAATTCTTCCGTCTTTTTGTGAAACAATCTTCAAATGGCAATGTGATTGTCATATTTACCCCGAAGTCTCTCATTCAACCTGCAGCAAGTGAGAAAAAAAAATAAAGAGAGAAACTTGTAATTACCAATCTTATACCTTAAGAAATACACCCGGAAGTTCAATGCGTCTTGGCTGACAGGGGTATTCTTCAAGCGCAAAGCAAAGCGGTGCTTAGCCAAGTGTCCTGATTACGAAGAGAGTAGTCTTGAAACTAGTCACGAGTAGCGTGCGGCACAGAACTTTGTTGTTAAATGATACTACGGGCACATCCATTTGTGTGTCAGACAGATCAACAGAGACGCCCCCAACTCGGTTTTGCTGCAATTAAGAGTGGGACCAAGAGAGGGCGGAATTTTCCTTGTAACCGAGGCTCCTCGAGTGGGAACTGCACTTTTGCGCTGGTCCACGAACAACTATGAAATGCACGCGTTACGGTTGCATTACTAAAGTCGCCTGTCCATATGCCCGTCAACACTTGCGCCAAGCGTTGCATATTCTCCAGGGTTCGACAACAAAGGCAAACGGGCTTGAAAATTCCTCCCCGGTTTCCTCCTGCTAAAATTCAAGGAAACAACCAAAATCCTATGAGCATATTTTATCAAAATCACCCACGAGTTCCCCTTCGGGCAAAGCTGAGAACAATAACGAAATTATGTATTACCAAACCATCCACTTTGTTGGTGTCAAACAATATCATAAATAACTAATAAGGAGATTGTTTCCATCATCCATAATACAGATAGTCATCTCAGTACCGGATCCAAAATAGAATAAGCTAATATGGATATGGAGCGCCCCGGGGGCAAAATGACAGTTTTTGGTTTCGCTGTTTTACATTTTAAGCGTTGTGCGGGAGACTAGGCGAGCCAGCCGACTTACCCATGGGACCCGGCCTTGCTTTCCTTGCTGCTACTGACTCGGTCAGAAGAAGCCAAGTGTTATAGGATATCCCCCTACCTCGCCTTCACAGAATCAGTAACAATGGAATTGATGTACATCGTGAAATGATTACGTGGCGTGATTATGATAGCATCGGCTGTTCCATGTCGTTTGGTTGATCGACGCTTTTGCACAGGAAGCTTATATTCACGACTCACGCAGCAGCAGTTCGTGATAAAGCTAGCAACGTTGCTGTACATGATGTCCATCACTTAAGTTACGTACGTGCTAATTCGACCGTAGTTGGCAAGTTTGTTTTGTCACATTGCATATAATACTCTCAATACTTGCTCAGCAGACGTTTCACGTAGTTTTTGGTAGTGTCTATTGATTAGAGTACTTACTGTCAGGGGAGACAGGAATACTTGATTTAATTTCATATACTTTTGAATCATTCTTTCGTTTCCAAGTAGAATTATGGCCAACCGCGAGCTGGTAAAACCGGAGGTCTCGCGTATCGTCTGTTTGAATCGTCTGTTAGAAACGTCTGTTTAACTGTGGTGGAGTTTTGTGCTGCGGAAATGGCAACTTCAACATCAGCTTTTGCTCTTCGCCCATGGTCTGTGATGTCCAGGGACAAGTTCCCAGCGGAAACGGGGACTCACCCAGGACAATTTCCCCTCTGAGCTATGAGACGTATGGACTAGTCCCCTCCACCCTTTCAGGGCTAAAAGTGTTCCTCACGAAATTTTGTGAAGGAAGCGCAGGTGTCGCAAATATGTGCGGGTTGTTATCTTAATCATTTGGTGCTCATACATTTTTTGCCCACGTATCATGGCTCACGCGAATGAAAGTGGCCTGTGTTATCGCTCAAATCGGTTCTATCAGACCATTCGAAGAAATGACAGTCACCTGGTTCGCAGAAATACCCCCCCCCCGGGTTACGGAGACGAGCGATTGAGGCACTGAAATGCCGGACATCAATCGGAAAAGTGCAGGGTCATCAACAGTGGGCATTCTCCTGCCCACAAATATTATTAACCACCATCTGATGATCACCCGTGACTCATCAACGGCACGGGATTTAACGAGAAGTGGCGTTGATGTCTGTTCCTCCCTCGCTCAGCGCGCGGTGTCATCGCATTAAACTTTCATCGGTGAATTATTGTTACCGGGGCATATACAGGGGGTGGCGATGCCGTTATTCCCAAGCGGGTCTTTTACATAATTTGCGACCTAGGCTCGATGCAGTGGACGTTCAGAGCCGACATAGCCCGGCGATTTATACTTATTACATCCCCGGATGATGATGATGATGGAGAAGAAGCAGAGAGTGGATTAAGCGGAGGGAGTGGGCCAGACACAAAGGGGCCTTTTTATCTGAATCGCGGCTGCGAACCGACTGCGGCTCCAAGTTTCGGCAAGCGACTCCCAACCAGTTTCAAACAAGAAATGAAGTGAAATGAAAGCACTTCAACCTTTCGCGTCGTATTAGACGGGTGGAAGTTGCTGTCGAAGAACCTAGAACTGCCGCCGGCTTGAAGGGTCTCACTGAATTCAAGATGCTGAAGTGTGAAGCCGCAGCTCAGTCAATGAACAAACAATCAATACATATTGCTCAAAACTTCTGTGACTTTGTTTTTGACTGGTGTGATTGGTTTCAAAGATATCAAAAGAGTTACTGACCCCTTTCCCCTTGCCATCGGAACGACATACCGGCCGTTTTTGTCTACCCATCCCCTCTCATGCATATCAATGCCAACTGTCACACATCCCCGGGGAGGAACTCTCTGAACCAACACAGGTAACCCCGGGGGATCCCCTCTACAAATTCGCTACAAGCGCGCGTCCGCCCGATGCGCCAGAGGTCCCGGGCTGTTGACAGTGCTGTCCGCGCCATTTACTACCCCGTCTGAACTGACGGCGCAACGCGGCCGCTTCGCGTACCGTAGACTTGATTCGAGCCCACAGTGTGTCCACGGGCGACTGACTCGATCGAAATTGAGAAGTAGCTTGCCCGAGACACTTGAGTTGGAGTTCTCTCCGTTTCACCAACACTGTTAAATATCACTGAGCGGTGAAGTCCGTGATTTACAAAAAAAATAGTCAAGAGCAGGTAGGTTATAGAACATTACGGCTTCATATTACCATACTTGTCTAAGACATTACGTTTCCCTTAATAACATTTCTGCATTGAGTAGTGTGAAGAAATTAAACGACATATTAGCAACTGCGTAACGATAAATGTAAATTCACATTGTATACGAAAACCGAACCGTGGACATCTGTGTTAAACATCGTCGTGCAATTTATACGTGATATAGCGACCTGCGTGCATGTATAGTTTCAAAGTCTAATTCTACAATAGCGAGTGACAAAGTGGATTTTTTTGTAAACACACGCGGGCAAGTTATTAAAGGTGTGCGATATGTTACCACGGAGATAATATCAATACCACACATCCTGTGGCCGAAGGCAATCTTTGTCCGTCGGTTTCAAGACTGGAATCGAGGCTAAAGTCTCATTCATCGATGATGGCTTATGCACGGTTCCTTGCGCAACGGAAACGGAGAGTCGCCAGGGACAAAACAGGTCTGGAATGAAGAGGCGTGGACGCGCGTCGTGTCGTCACAGGTCGGCTTGGTAGACGAGTCAGGGGATTTCGGAGGATTCGCACAGTTGGTTTTTCGAATAGTTCTTGATGACGAGACAAGCACTCTAATGATTCTGATTCTGATGTCGAGTTGCACTGTTCCAAGCCATGGTATTACACACTCATGAAAGATTGGTCATTATTGACTCTCGTAGAAAAACTTCGTCTTTTAACGCGGCTCATTTGTCCTTGCGGAACCTTAATAAAAATTTGAAAGAAATCACCCAGGCAAAAAAGTACCTTTCGGTAACACATTTGTCGTACATAGACTTAAATATACGGAGTGGTGCATTAGGGAAAAAATAACTACAAGCTAGGTGCATTTGACTGTCTTGGGTGAATTCATTTCAAAAATAAAGTTCAAAGAAAACAGAAAAGAGACTTTCTTTCTCGAAAGTTTTTCTATGCTCCCAAGCAACAGACAGTTCCTGAAGATACGTTTGTACGATATTGGAGACCCCTCTTTAGAATATTTACATAACGTATGCCACAGTAGTACCAGCAGAAAAAAAGGATCGCCGCTCGAATTTCTTAAGACAATGATTGGTATTGTTCCGACATTTCCCTCAGGTCAAGATTCGAGAGACAAAGGGAAAAAATCATAATTAACAATCTTGTTGAATTAACTCGGTTAAGAATCACATTATTCCACCGTCCAGCTATTAACTACACGGCCTTGGATGGGACTCTTTAATTAGGACAGACGGCAAATTAACAGCGGCCGCGGACGAAAATATTGCACTTTTATCACAACACGAATGCGCCGGGCGCGGGACGTCGAGGCCCGCCGCTCGAGGTCGCTTATCGACGGCCATCTGTCGCGGCTGTTCCTGCTCAAAACAGGAAAAAAAAAGATCCACGATAGAGTCTTCCGCGGCAGCGCAATTTCTCCTGGTAGGCCTATGCGTGTGCTTCCTGGCGGACTTGTAATATTATTCATTGGTTATGACGAGTTGTTGGATTTATTTTGTTATGAACGTAGATTCGCAGGAAAAAAAGTAGCCAATGAATGAATAATTAAGCACACCCAAAAGTAATGGAAACAAAAAATCACAGTACGCACCCACGTCTAGCATATACACCCAAAGTGATTTGATCTGAAGAAGGAATCTTAGTTACTGTTATTCTGCTACTTGAAGTGTTTGCAGACAATGCCATTTTCTCCCTTTTCATATATTGTAAACTAAACAAAATGTTTATGGCCACCCCAATCCAGCTCCCAGATTTTGGGAGTAGATATTACTTTCAAAGGGTCACTGGAAATTAAAACACGCGTTGATAAATTATGGCGCGATGGTTTTGATCTGGAAAGAAGACAATTAACCGACCAAAACACAGTCGTCAAAGGTATTGAGGAAAACAAGGACTGTGGGAACCCAACATTTCCAATCAGTTACGTGAAAACAAAGAACAGGCTTTTTCAACACCTTGAGTATCGCGGGGGGAAATGGCGACGAACATAAACAAATTTTTACCAAAACGTACCAAAAAAGTGACTATTCCCTGAAGAGGAAAAACACACGCTTGAAGCCCCACTCCGCCAAATTCAATTTAACGCTGTGTATACAGTCAAAAAGTCAGAACTCGGCACATCGGCGGCTACGTGCACCCGGCAGATACGGGCCGTCACCGTACGGCCACAGGCCCGGCTGTGTATGTACCCAGCGAGGAGTCCCCGCCGGGAGCCCACGGCGCGATACGCCGTGGAGGACTCGGGCTTGTTCGAACCCAATTTCCCCGGTCTTTGATTCAATTACGCTCCTTTGCTCCGCCACGCATTTTATTTGATAAGGGTTGAATTGACAGCGAGTATATATCTGATATTTCCTTCTGTTGGAACGGTGGCCACCCCCAAAGGATAGGATGACTGTTGCCACGAACTGAAAATAGGAAATTTGACTGGAATTGGCGAGAAGGGGAAATAGAGCCAAAAGAGGAAAGTCAGAAAAGAGGGGAAATTAAACTTCCACATTTCTTCCAACTCCAGTTCTCTCACTTTCAGTGTATTAACATTCATAATGGATTGGCTTCCCGCGGTAAGACAGATTTTGACAGTGGGTGACGGAACAGAGATGACCACTGGCAAATTTTTATGGACAAAAGGGAATTTTCATTTGCCATAACATAAGAATCGATATGCACGACTTCTTCCACACCGCTACAGCCAGAAACAAGTTGGCATGAAATAACGACACTATTCATGATCTCATTAATTGCAACTATAGGCGGGACGTTTGAGTGAGACGCTGGGCCCGAAAATTCACCAGATTGCCTCATTTTTTTCCGAGGCAGATTACAAGTTTAGACTTCTTTTTGAGCGACATCTGTCACGAAATGCTTGCCCCGACGAATGCGGCGATCAGCGAGCGCGTGGCACCCATACTGACGGGGATACTCAGCACAATAGACGGCACGTGCACCGGGCTCGTGGCACGGCGAAACGTGTACACGTACAAGGCTAGTCTGCTCAGCTATGCACCGCAAGAAACATTACCACACACACGCTGTACTTTTTTTACGTGCAACGTGAGCGCGCCACGTATTAAACCGCACAAGGGTTAATTTGTACATATACCCGAAACTTAAATGCCAACGCGGCTGTCGAAAAAAAAAATAATTTAACAAACTCATTTTACATAGAGGACTTATTTTCAAACAAAGCGGTAGTTTTGATTCCACCACGACACTATTCATGCTTGCTTTGGCCCGGCTTTACTTCCAACATAATGAAGTTGGCGCTGATTCTCCTGTTCTGTAAACCAGCTTTCTCCGTCATGCATTGTGCGTCCCCGAAAGCCTCATAAGTTTGCATGTCATTAGCCAACTAAAAGAAGACCAGACGGGGTACGGGTCACTGCCAATTCATGCACCATTGAACGGTCTTCCTGGGCGACCGGTTGAAATAGAGGCTTAATTTTCCACGCCCTTTTCCGTTGGGCCATGGAAGGGCAGATTCAGAACCAAACTTCTTGGGGGATGTTTTGGGGGAGGGGCAAAAGTGAGTTTTTTCTAATGTTCATTTCTGAGGTGCGAGTCTCGGGGGGATTTTGCACGCTATCGGGAAAAAGGGACAAATAAACCCCAAACTTTGTTTGAATAAAACATGGAGGTGGACCCCGCCCTCCCCCGTCCACCACATCGTCCCGCCTGTCCACTTATTTTATCGTGTTTTTTAGGCGTTAATTATCCATGCCATACAGGGAGAACTGGAGCGGCAGAGTTCTCGTCACTGCGCCACTCACGCGTGCTGTCAATCTGCCCCTTCCCCCGTGGCCGTTGTGGTATTCATCCTCTGCTATCCTGCACCCATACATGCCTGGCACTGCATGCCATCCACCAACGGGGGCAGAGGAGGTCGTTTCTATCATAGGGCCTGTTTTCTTCAGACGGATCTGGATTACGACCCGTGATCCATCGCTGGCTTGCGGACACAAGACTCGCCTAACGGATGGTGCGAACCAGCGCTAGGATCACTGATCGAGATCCAGATCCGTGTGAAACACACAGGCCCTAAATCTGGATCAGTGACCCGTCGTTGGTTCACTGATACCAGAACCCGCCTAATGGATGATGTGAACCAGCGTTAGGATCACTGATCGAGATCCAGATCAATACGGTACAAACAGACCCTAAATCTGGATCAGTGACCCGTCGTTGGTTCACATGACACCAGAACCCGCTTAATGGGTGGTGCGAACCAGCGTTAGGATCACTGATCGAGATCTAGATCCATACGGGACAAACAGGCCCTAAATCTGGATCAGTGACCCGTCGTTGGTTCACATGACACCAGAACCCGCCAAATGGATGGAGCGAACCAGCGTTAGGATTGCTGATCGAGATTCAGATTTGTGCGAAACAGGCAGGAAGTTGGTTGGTGATAGCTTTTCACAGGCTCATATTATGGTTTTTCTTCTGCCTCGTATTATCGCTTGTGAAGTCGTTGGCATGAGATGTACAGCTTGTTCGCACACCATGATGAGCGATGTTACTTCACCACGGACTGTTACTTCAAAGCGTGACGGTGTAACCCAACGCGCACCTGCTTGTACGGTATTCAATGGTTGATAAACTATATGCTTGGCCACCACTGCAGCTCAGAGCTGTAATATAGAGTAGCGACAACTTCAGATTTTGGAAACAAAATGGCGGTTAAAGACACATTATGTGTACAGTACGGCATGCAGCTATTGTATAGTAACTGCTCATGTGTACTGACGCATAATCCACCATTTTGGTTCCAACAGTTATTATTGAAACACCCATGTCGCAACCCTGTCTATAAAGTACCTCTGCTGCAGCTCAACCAAGAAATACCACACGGGATACTTTTTTTAATTCACGCGACCAATCGTAACCAAAATGAACTCAACATACGTCCTACAATGCAATACTCAAGTAGCAGCCAGACACGATATTGATAAGAAGCGATTCAGCACTGGATATTTGCTTGTTTTGCTAACTTGTGTGAGATTATTCCAGACTTGTCCTCGTCGGTTTCCTGCAAGACATCGTTCGTTGGAATATATATCTTCAGCTCCCAATCGACAGTGGAGGATATTTTATTGGAAATATGCACCATATTGTCAAACAGTTTGACGATAATCGCTGTGTTTACACTGTGCACGTGCCAAGACACTTTACACATTGTCGCTATCTATCGCGACGTGTCTCCTGCCCGACACTAACAAGTGGGCTACTCTAAAATTTTAATACTGAGCTCTGAAGCCTCGACCTACACCCAGGAACTCGACATCATGGAGTCACATCCTGAAGCCGAAAGCCGTGGTTTCAGAAAGGCCCGAATTCGTGTTCTCCCCCCCCCATCAAGTTTTCCATCCTGTTAAAAAAAAAATTCCCTCTGTGCAGCCTAGCGTACAGTGCCGGTAGTTCGATAACCACCGCTACCATGAAACTTTAATGAAGCCACGGTTCCGATGCCTAGGTAGGATCCCCTCGGCGGTCGACACGTCGTTCCGTATGCACAACCACCGGGGTAAAATAATGAAGGAATTAATAAAATAAATTCCCCGTCTTGTGGCGTTTACCGCAGACTTGCACGCCGAGCATGCACGGGGGAAGATTCCGACGGGTCGTGACAGCGCCGACGTGCTTGACATGTTAATAATTAGTCGGGCCCGAAAAGAAAAAGAGTTTATCCCATGTTTCATCGGATTTTTAAACGCGTCGAGAGAATTTATTTGAATATGAGATAAGATTGATTACACTTCAACTGAGAAGGACCCACGCAAGGCCGGGCAACCATGGAAAGGTTGAAATCGAACCTGCGAGTAGTCACTTTTTCCCATTTTCAATGGCAAAAAAACTTCAGTTATCTGTGAATGCGAAATCTCTGTGTTTCAAATGTTGAAGAATATAAGCAAAGTTAGCCCCCAAGTTCATACTTTCGATATCATAGGATAATCGATTCCACAAGGCACCATCAATTATTGATGTTATTTCACATAAAGCGTAGGACTGCCAACCTCACATTCCATGCAAGTGCGACATATTAAAGTTCGATCCCATATCTACTCCAACTAGGTGATGTGAGATTCGATAGAGTTTGGTATCGTCACCCAGCAAAATTGTCTCTAACTTCAGATTGACCAAAATGCACTACTGTCTTACCGAAGCCGGTAGAAATTTGTTATGATTTGCTATCTCCTCAGGGTTTTAATGACCCAGATGCTTGACGTGCAGCCAACTGTGAGCCCCATCCTCCTCTGACTTTGAACGAATAAAAAATATTGAATTTTAACCTCACTCAGCAACCTCGCTAGCATTCCCCGTCTTTTGCAATCGGGGATGGTAATACCGTGGATTTTTTCCTGATCTTCTTTTAGGGGGCTGAAGGGGCTTGCGCTTCTAAGGGTAATCTCTACTGTTCTGAGGCTTCAATGTCGCTCATTTATTCCAACTTCTACTCCAGTTTGTGAGCAGTGGCGTAGCCAAGGGAGCGGGGAAGGGGGAGTGCCCCCCATCACGTGAACTCTTGCACCCTTTGTTCCCTTCTGAGAAAAACCTAACTACGCCTCTCTCCGCGAGATTAAGACGAAATGAACACCGCTCCCGATTGACCCTTTTTCCAAACCACAAGAAACAGAGATTTCTTGCTCGTAGGCCCCGTGATACTTTCACGGTTGGCGAATCTCTCCCTCGGCTATTACGAGGAAGGTTCAAGACGTTGTAATACCAGTCTAATTATGATACACTATACAGGAAGTAATTAACATTGAGACTGACGTGAAACGGATCACAGTAGTAAGGGATGCACGTATAGTCTTCATCTCGTTCCTTTTCTACTTAGCAAGAATCATATTTTTTATCTGCGCAAGTTTTTTTTTTTTAATTTTAAACGGAGGTGGGGTATTTCTGCCTTTTGTTGCGGAGGCCTTTCAGAGTTTAGTGTTTCCAATAAAGTACATGTATTTCAAGTAGAAATCCTTAGCTACAGAGCACAAAATGTGCAAAATGAATGTTATGGTTTTGTTGCGAGGGTTGGGCACTTCTGCAAAGCAGGTGCTTCTAGAGCTTAATGAATGTTTCATGTACATACGAAAAAAGGGATTTTAAAAAAAATTTCTTTATCTTCGGGCGCTCGAGGAGATTTTAGCGTTTCTTTTACATTAAATATTATTCATTAATGCGTGGTTTTTTATGGAAATCTTCAATAATTAAACAAAAAAGTACCGGTGATTCTGGCAAAGGACATTGACATGCCAGAAAAGTACACTAAATAATATATACAAATGATTTAAGTACAGAAGTTAACATAAATAATAATAAATCACCGAGGCGCGAGACTTAAAACCAAAAGGAGAAGTCACGTGAATGCCAGGTTATGCAGATGCGTCACTGAGAGACGCAGGTGCAGTAAACACAACACGAACGTTGATGACTGTATCGGCCGTGTGCATGCCCATTTGAGGGCGCTGCCACGCCCAAGCAGCAAGCAGCGAGAATCTTTTCCCAGCGAACTACAGATTGCTACGGATCAGACCTGGGAAAAATGGCCTGAATTAAAATTTTCTGAATGCGTGCTTCCAAGAAGTTTGGGAACAGATCGGCGTCCAACTTGGATCACTCTGTATCCATAAGATTGCGCCATGCAGGGGCCTCAAAATTCGGTCGCAAAGTGGCTGCCGTGTGTGCACCACATATCTGCGTGGTCTGTGCGCGCGTCATGCTTGCCTGTGCTGAGTATAGTGGGCCAAATAGCCAAACTGCCAAACCATGTGACAAAGCTAGTATACTAACGCAAGAACAATATCTGTAATTGATGATTAAAACCACGAGGCATAAGATAAAAGTGTATTTCGGAACTAGGGGTACGTTTACAACTTTCAGAAGCTCTTTCAAAAGTAAAGATAACATAGTCGACAAAGATGTCGATTTCCTATCTGTTTTAGGTTGGACTTTTTCAAGACAATAAAACACTAAATACGAATGCGAAATTTGGTCTAAATTCTTTGCAAGACTATTATTTATACAGAATCGGAAAGTTTTTTAAGGAGAATATCAACATAGCAAAGTGTAGTTTGTTTCACGGTAAGGATTTTTTGAAGTTTGTTTAATTTTTAGAGAAGCCATTTTGTACAAAAGGCTGGCGATGAACAAAATTTCTTAAGATGGACCGAAACCAAGATATCCCCCAAAGTTTAACCCCGTGCTTCTGCGAGTCCATTTATCGATACCGATGTCTCGCTGCTAAAAAACAAACAAAAAAAAAGTCATCAAAGTGGTACTGATTCGCCGGCGATTACTATCAGTTGTGTGATCACTGCCAGGTTAATGCAATTAACGACTATCGCGATGCCCGATCGCATTAATTGCGCACCAGCGATGGCCGATAGGATCTCGCCGCAGCCGACAGTTCACAGGTTTCTGGCGTTTGCAGGTTTTCTGAGGTGATTCTTGACAACGCGCAAGCCTTTCAGGGAACACTAAGAGCCAACTATGACTCTTTTTTCTCAACAGCTTCGTACTTACAGCATCCAGGCAAATTCTCAATTGTTTAATGTATTTAAACTATATGGGTCTCATCAAACGTGCGCACGCGTTATCAAAGAAGCTTGAAAAACCCTATCAATTAGTGGTCAGGACTGTGAAGGCTAGACACCAGACCATTCACGGCTCTCAAGATGGACAGTGACAAACATGTGCCTTTGTTGCAGTTAATTTAATAGCTTTTGACTTGATTTCAGACTGGAGGTCTTGAAATCTTTTTTTTTAATAGTCTTGTGGGCTTCACTTATGCAAGTATAGTGCAGTATCCTTCCGGGTCTTCATCCAGTTTCAATGAATCCGTCTTCCTCTGTGCCTGACTGTGGCCCCCCGTAAGACCACCAAATGTACCCAGCAAGAAATGAGACCG
>NW_019091465.1:1442383-1500890 GCF_001949145.1 Acanthaster planci
CCCACGGGCACGTGCTTGGGCGGGATTCGAACTCAAAACGCAGAGACGGAGGGCGAGAAGAAACGAGAGGCATGACACAGTTACCACTGTGCTGTGCCCACCGAGTGTTGGTTGTGCGTGTTAGCTTTTGGTACAGTGCATCCTTCTCAATGCAAGGTCTCAGTCACGTTCGGCGGCTGTGGTTTAAGCAACTAAGTTCCGTTTGTTAGAGGGTGTCTTCAAATCCTGAACTCTTTTTCATATTTTTAGACACTTTATAACTAACGTTATCAGATTTTGCAACCTGCGTGTATCCCTACACGTGTATACCATGCTTGGTGGATCGATGCAGTCTGTTTGTTTTTAGGTAAAATGCCAGTATACATGTAAGGTTCTTGTTTAAGGTTTGTAAAGATGAAGCAACCAGTCCTGATCTCGTGTCTCGTTGACATGAAACAAGTGGTCCTTTCATACTGCCGGTTTACAATTTCTGCACGAACCTTGTTGACCCGGCAGTTGGGAAAGTTTATTCCTTCAGTCCCAATATTGAGAACATGCAGTGGTCCAACGTTTTCGCCACATTTTGCGCTTGATGGACACCGGTCCTACCGTCGCTATTCCGACGGTTTTAGTTGCGTTTCAAGGACGATTTTACTTTTGAACGTTGGCAGGAGCTCAGAGGGAAAGTATAGGGTCCCGGATCTTTAAAAATCAGACGCAGCGGTTACCCAGCACTGCAAGGTCCATGACCCCTGCCAGAAATCGATTTGAATTGATGCGAGATTCCAGGCAGACACAGACTCACAGGGAAAAAATTGCTATGTTGACAAGAAGGCACTTGTTTTTGACTTTTTTTCTCGATTGTCTGTATAACTGTAAGAATTCACTTGTCATTAAGACAAGCTCTCGCCTTTTCGGTGTGAATATTAGCTTTTCTGCATTGTCCGTTGTCATTTATTATGCACCGTATTGGCTGCACGTTTCCCCTGGAGATTAAGAACAAAATCACAAGTTTGCATCACCGGTCGAGCCCATGACCTCTCAGCATACTATTATTTACAGACGTTTGAACACTCGGCCTCTGAGCTTGTTGAGGTGCTCTGGCTCATTGGAACCGATACATCGGTTGGAACTGCAGTTAACAAGTATACGGCAAACCGAACTATTTGTGTCGTGATTGTGTATTTGTGTAATGATCTTGTCCTTTGACACTGTGAGTCAACGAATGGGCTATCTTGTCAATATCAATGAAACACGGAACTTGTTTGTCCAAGATGAAGTCTTGTTATGACCAGAAACCGCGCATCGAAATGTTTTCAGTTAACCTCGTAGCGTAAGCCGGACTACCGCATCTGGCCTAGAACTAATGCCGCTGTGTTCAGCCGATTAGCCGATAGAATGCTGCTTATATTTAGCAACTGTGTAATTATGTAACTGGTTGAATTCCTACAGTATTGGCCATGCATTTCTCTTTGCGAACAACTCAGGTTCACAATTTCCGTACTCTCCCTGTGCATTCCAAAAAGTTTGAGAATGAAATATACATTCTTCGGGCTTAACAGATATGACGACACTGAGAAAGAATCAGCCTGTCTTCAACATTTCAGCAAAGCACCCCTTACTCTGCTCAGTGACTTTGCAAGAAAACATAAATCCAGGCAAAAACTCAGAAGGGGTTTTCCCTGTTGTTGTCAACGAGTAAACTGGATTTTCGCCATGAAAATCGGACAGTCAACGAATGCCGTTTGTCGTCCACCGTGACCACGAGGGTGACATTTAAATTCCCAACAATGTAACCATTACTATGCAAAATATTCTATAATTAAATTTCTGGTGGAATGTTCTGAGGTTTTCACATCTAGAGCTATCACACTATCACATCTAACAAAAGAAGCACAGTGCAATAACAATGGACGGTCATTGTTAATGAACTGTGTTTCTTTCGTTAGAAGTTCGTATAATGTCAGCTTCGTCCTTCTCTCCAATTTCTTACTGCATTGGATAAAAGAGTTCATTCCACCATTTGAAGATTAAAAACCAGACCTAGATTTAACAGGAGAACACAAATAATGTGGCACATGTATGCACACTGAGGTGAGGATGAAGTCACAGGATTATTATAGGGACACGGGCAGAAAACATTAATCGAACAAACCTACCTCAGCACCGAGAAAGTCTACCAACGGCTATACACCGGGAAGAGCCTGTCACGGCCCGACATTGGCGGGAAGGATCAGACGCTCATCCCCCAAATATACTCGCTGTTTGCCGGCATCGGTGCATCATTGTTACAGCGCTGACAAGATGACCCTTTAGAAGACAAGGTAAGAACGGGAGACGGAGTGCGACGATTGTGTCGTAACATAAGCTCTCCGTGATCAAGTGTCGACATGGAATGACAATAAATGCAGTACAGACGGGTCGTTTGGACTAATTCTCATCAAAAATTGAGCGCTAGTACAACCGGCTTTATGCTATTGTGAGGAGAGCTTTCTTTGCGTTATATACCGGAGATGAAACCACGGAGTCTTCGTGAAACACGTGGTTGATAGCCGAAGCAGAAAGCCGCGCATCGTTCAGCCGTTGCATACTCCCGCGTCTGAACTAATCCTCTCGGCTCCATAAATATGCGCAGAATCGTACAGGAAATTGGCCGTGTTCTAGTGCGCGGGTTTTTAAGGTGGATATATAACGCCTGCCACCATTGGCTGGCGAGCTGTCCGTGTGCATGAGTGACGGGGCCTCATTGGTTGGCGCGAGAGCAAAAGTGTGGTTGGTTTTTGTATCTGCCCCCCAATTTTACGCGCTGCAAGCTTGGCTCGGGCAGCGGTAGTGAGATGCATTGAAAAATGCGCATTCTGGTCTCTCGGGGCCCGGCCGAACCGGCCGCGCCATCTGTCTGTTTAAATCTCCACATCGTCGGCCACGAGAGGGTAACTAGGGTTGAAACAACAGGCCCGCAGAATTGGGCTCTTGAACCGTACTCCAGGTTTAAAGCGAACCTGGCGTAAAAAAAATAAATGTTACAATTTCTGAAAGCTTCTACGAAAAAAAAAATATCACATGTACATCAGAAAGACAGACCGAATAGAAACACATCGTTCTCTACATCTGTCATTGTTGACTGCGCATATGCCGGAAGGAAAAAATGGATTGGAAAAAAACCCGCCATCATCCCATTAGCTAATTGCTCACGTGCATTTGAAGCGCCGTATTATGGAAGAGACATGGGAACAGACCTGTTGTTTTTCCCTCCTTTTCCATTTCCCTCTCAATATTTGTCTTAAATCTACGCCTAGGATACAGAAGGGAAAATATTATGTTACAGTCACAGACCAAGGTGACTTAGGCAAATGGTCGCAAAATGATAACGCTTCCATTCTGATGTTAAAAGTGAGGAAAACATGTTTTATGATTCCGCCATGCCAGTGTGTTGATGCAGAAGATAGACACGGATCCTTAGGGACACAAAACGAAAGAATACTTCAAATGGAAACATAAAAAAATTAGTAATAAACAATAAAATCACTCGAAGAATGTAATGAGACACCAATGCGTCCGCCTGTCCGCAATAATCGGATGTAATAAATCTGACAGGTTAGACCCCCCCCCGAAAATCATTGGATTTGCCCATGACACAGGCTTCTAAAGACAATGCGTCGAGACATTACCGGTACGGAGGCCTATTCGGTGTGTTTTGTTGTAAAATATGTATGGTTTAATACGGGCGATTCAAAATAGTGCGCCTCCAAGAGTTTGCAAGGCGTTGGCCAATCACAACGCGCAAAATCTATCAACCTTTTCCAAACGCCCATTGGGTCGACAGATTTTACGCACTGTGATTGGCCGACGCGTTGCAAACTCGTGGAGGCGCACTACTCTTAATCGCCCATATTCGGTGTGTTCGGCCACATCTTAGCCGCTGCGAAGGCAACAAAATTAATTTCAAAAATTATTTAAAATTATTATTTTTTCATTATTATTACAGTGTGAGAAAAATGTTATCTCTAACAGTGGTGTGGTATCTTTAAACGTGAATAAACAAGGGCGGGTGCAGAACCGAAGAGGGGCATTTGTGGCGAGCGACAATCTCTTGGTGTAATTTTATGGCCTGTGTGAGGCGTGAAGCTACTTTGGGGGACATTTACGAACTCCGGCGAAAACACAGGAAAGGGAATGTCAAAAAGTTCTCTTTGCGGGAGCCGGGATCGCCCATCCCCTTCCAAGCCCGGATCAGCTGATGAAAAGATACATAAATCTCGAAAAGATGGCTATATTGACTCAAGTACCACCGCAAAAAGCACAACACTGACGTAACAGGTGATTTTTTTTTCATTTGATTCCTCCAGAGTTGTTAAGATTAATATTCAACTTTAAATCGGCCCATGGGGGCGGATCCTGAAGTCTATGATTGCCGTTATAGAGGTTCATCTTTACCCTGTGCTGGGTAGAACTGTGCGGCAACAACCTAACCTTACGAATTCTCCCCGAGCCCTACCCCCTCCATGGGGAATTTGATCCTTGGGAAATCGGCCACAACTTAACCCTTAAAAAGCTGGGTTATTTTGACCCATCTCACAGCCGGAGGGGATTTTGCCTCCCTCCCCCCGGACTTGGCTGTGCTGCTCCCAATGTACAGACACCCCTTAGCATTACAAGTTCGAACTCAAATCAGACGGTTTGTTGTTTTTGGCAAGTTCATGGCTACGTGCGCGCAAGTACGCTTGCACTGAGCACCGCAGTGGGAAAAGTGTACTTTTTTGGCTGACCTGTCTCGGAAAAATGCGCGCTGCGCGAGAACGATATGTTGAATTTTTTTGCAAAAATGGTGTCAAAATAACTGCAAAGAGCTACTCTATAAACTCGGAACAGCTAAACGCCTGAAGAAATTGGCGTTGCGCCGATATCGGGGAAAAATGATAAGGGGGCGGATTCCGCCTCCTGGCTCTAATAGGGTTAAGCATTGAGGAAAATGCTGCTCATGAACACTGTTAAAGTTTCCTCTCGAGAAAGATCTGGCCAGTAAGATCGAAGCGCATACACTGTACGACTTGGACAAGACCAGTGTGGCAGCCACAGCCAGCAAACCAGCCAAGCTGACCGCTCAACCGACAGAAAGGATAGACACATAGGCTACAACCTGTAATTGTTTGCTGTACGGACTTCAGCGCGAAAACGGCATCATTTCCCATTCACGCTATCAGGACAGATGGAGGATTATAATAGTCGGATTCGACGTAAGCCGCACACAGAGAGACAGATACTGTAGGAGCTTGGCGAGACGCTCAACTGTGGCAGATTGCTACCCTGGTTATCCACCGTAATTGCGCGCCACTCAGGCCGAGGAAAGAGCTGCTTACGGTCGGTAAGTGCTTGGCCTATGAGGCTTGATGTTCGTCGTTATACCAAGTCGTTGCTGCCCCGACGGCTGTTGCGTACGTGGTAGAAATTACGAGGCCGACCCGTTAAACAAAGCCCGAAATCGATTTAAAATTATTTCCGTTAGTTTAGAGTTGGCCCTTTTAATTGGTGTCATTCTAATAGCAGTAAATGCCACTTTGGGTAAGAGATACCTGCAGAAAAAAAGAGGGCGAACAAAAATATAGAGGAAGACTCCAATGATAATAAGGACCTTTAGATCGACTGAATATGGAAGGGCATATGGGGCTAATAAGATCCATAGAAAGCTTGAAATAAGTGATCGAAAATTGAAAAAGATTTTAAGTTGATTCCTTTATATGGATCGTGTCTAGTCTAATCCAAAACCGATTTTCATTATTTTGGCAGGGAACATTTCTGGTTTAACGAGGCCTTCGTGTAACGGGATTTGCTGTACCTTCTGTCTGAAGGGCTAAACCTCTTGAAGGACCTCTGCTAACCGCAATCGGATCTTCTTCTAGAAAAGTATTTCTTGGGGTACATCAGGGTTTTGATGACGCTGAATAATCGTCGACGAGAAATGCAGCATCTGTCCCGGCGCACAAATCTAATGCACGGGAAACAGTCGTCGTGTTGCACTTGGCTGCTCGGATCACGGGGCTAAT
The DNA here is from genome assembly GCF_001949145.1 of Acanthaster planci. The sequence continues at coordinate 1,448,407 of NW_019091465.1, forward strand.
ATTTGGAGTGGTCCGTAGCAATGTCATGCTTCGCCACGCACCCGTCATGCAGTGAATGGTTTGGGCAACCTTGGCCATGATATCCCTGGCATGAACTAGTGACAGACTGCTGTGGCCGTCTCGCACAATATGACGTGCAGAAGTCCGTGTTACATTATTCATGCGAACACGTTTGGGACAGCAGTGGCGGGTAAAGGTCGGCAGAATCGCGCTACTTGGATGGAAGAGAAAATAATGACATTCACCGAGCCACGCTCATGGGTTTGACAGCAGCTGGAAGTGGTCCGTGTGTTTATGATGGGAAACACATGAAACCGTTCCATGAGGGCGCGTGTTCTTTCCAGCCGTGGGTACGGGCAATATGAACTATACAGGGCTATGGGCTGTTAACACTAAAGCCCAGATACCCGTCTCCATTGACAAACTAGTATTCGATGGTTCAACTCGCCGTATCAGACGTATGGTCTTGTCTTTGGGGCTGCAGGCCATACCAGTAAACAAAGGTGGTGCGAAACAGTTTACGTGATCCAAATCACCATTTGAACGCTGTCAAATTGTCTGCAAGTAGACTCCCCGGGTTTATTTGCGGGCGTTGACCACCAGGTCCAGGGTCGGTGAATGGAATATTTTGAAGTCTGCATACTCCGTTATTTTGAACCGTAATAAAATTCCCCTCACTAGAAAGCTAGTGATGCCATTTCTACAATGTTGACGCAATTAATTCTTAGCCTCATGAAACAAAATTGACACCACGACTCCGCCCCTAGCCACCCCCCTACGCCACCGCCTGTGGCCATGCGGGTTTGTAAAGAAAAGATTAAGTTGTAAGCCACCAATGAGCCCCGAGATGGACCAAGAGAGGACCCAGTTTTCCTAGCAATAGAGGCCCCCTTGGCAGGAACTGCACCTCGCTGATTCACAAATAAAACGTCTGTGAAATGCGTGCGTTTACGGTTGCACCGCCTCGCTACCAACAAAATGATTACTCCCGACCAACATGACCCTCTGCAACCGGTGACGGGGTGCTTCTGCTCAAGGTGGATATGGCTGTCAGCTTGTATTGTCAAAGAGTTTTGCATGATAATGGTTCCAAAATTGCTCTATTTTAAGTGGAGCGTAGGCGTCACTTTTCAAAATGGCGACTGACATCACGACTACTTGTAGGGGTGATCACATACATTTGAGTCTACGAGAGAAATTTCAGATTTCCCACAAAATCATTCGAATTATCCACGAAAGACTGAACAGCAAATGACAGGCATGAAATGAATAATCTTAATCTTTTACGACTATTTTCCCTGATTTTTTTTTAAGTAGGTTTAATGGGATTTTATCATTTTACTATTCTGCATCCCGAAGGGGCCCACTTGTTTACAGCTTTGGCTATTGCCGTGCGGTCAAAATGGCAAATTCGGAGCCAAAGCCACGAAATTCCCGACCCCAACAGGGCGTGGGCGGTGTCATTCGCTCTCATCCATTTCCCCAAAGTTCGGTTCATACTTGGTGCAACCATGGAGAAATAAAACACAGGTGCAACAGAAAGCCAAGCACACGAATGACTATTTGTGACGTTGAAGTCCAATTACATGTATAATAATTCGCGCTGCAAATTCACAAGCGTTGAACGCATTTCAACTCGAGTGGAAATCTGTTGCATATCTTTTGTAACGTCAAATTCGTTTCGTTTTCCCATTCGTCTGGCAACATGAACCAGCTTGTAATAAACTGAGCGTCACGAAGGGCTGGTCCCTCTCAAACGCGTGTGAAGTGAGCAACTCCTTTGCAGAGCATTTTGGGTAGCTTACTACGTTATAATCAGCGCACGTGCACTCATGAGTGGGCACGTGTCAAGTGCACCAGTCGCGAATATTGACCGGTGTTACTGTTTCAAACGAATTCCATCCAATGGAAGCTGGAAGAAATTAGCCTGCTTCGAGCATTCTGGTGAACCTTTTCGGGGCGCCCTGATAAAGTGCAGTGTGGGTACGTACGTGTCAACCTGGCATCAAAGATGGCGGAGCGCAATGGATTCTGGGGGAAAAGAAATCTGTCCAATCAAATCGGTATCCATGTCGACTGTTGTACCATGTAGACATTTGGAATAACTGCACACTTCCAAAGACCTCCAAAGTCGGGTTACGAGTCAGGAATGTCACTGAGATTGAACCCAGACGACGCCATGGACGTAACTAAGCCAAATAATGGAGCCTGGTTCCCGTCGATGAGTGTAACATTTTGGCAACATTTCCGCCACATCACATTGCAATAAGTAGCAACATGCTTCATCAGGAAATAAACTACGAAATTTCAATACGGCGATGTAAATCACATCTGTAAACCAGTATCGATACATGCAGTGATGAGCTTGCGTATTTTAAGAAAAATCGGGGACACGTGTGAATTAACCTTGAACACAGCAGCATGTGGTACCGAACTTCATAACTCCATAATGAATTGCACACCTCTTCTATACGTCAAGAAGCTACTTGCTTGCGCTTAACAGACCTATTACCGACGGATGCAAAAAAGGCTATTATGCAAGTCCGATTCGCCTAACGACCGTGTGGTGTCGCGCACCTGTTTACGGCACGACGTGTTTAACCAAAGTCTGCAATTCTGAAGTGTTTAATCTTTTGACAGGTGGGGGAAGCCATAGAATATTAGATGTGTAATTGGAGTTTTTCGCCTTACCGACAGATCCTGTTGTCATGTTGCACTACATACAGTGCGTCTAAGAAGCCCCTTAAGGGATTATAGCCGATGATGATGCCCCGCCGGGGTATAATAATATTGGGGCCCACTGTGTCCACGTGGGGGAGGGGCTCATTTTACTAGGAAGGAGGGCTCTGCAGGTTTAGTTTATCACTCTCCTTGTAATTCACCTCGAACGTCAGAGGGGGGGGGACACAGGTGTTTAGCCGTGACCGTGACACAGTCCAATACCCCCATACCTTGCTAATGCCACTGTTATCACCGGTATATGGGGCCGACCCACTTTCTAAAGGCAAAAGGACTGATAAATTTGTCCTCAAAAAGAACGAGTCCTCCATACTAAAGAGAGTGAAAACCACTCAAAATAAGTAAAAATAGAAACTCCCAAAGAGTGAAATTCGCACTCCACCAAGGAGCCACTTAATGGACAACCGGAAAAAAGAGTTGTCCTTTATATGGCTTTTCTTTTTGGGTGATTCTCACCCCCTTTGGAGTGGTTATCACTCCTTTTTAGAGTGGTTCTCACTCTTTTGGAGGTAAATTTATAAGAGACTCACTCTTTTTGAGATTGAACCGTTTCACACTTTTGGTGGTTATCTTTATACCCCCGGCCTGTGCGTAAAGCGAGTGTGGTTCTGTATCTATGCGACATCACACGTGAATTAAATAGCACGCCGTTCCGTGTTGACTTAAAGTTTTTGTAACAAGTTCTGAGGCGTTTGTCGTGGCTCACCGTGCCCGGTTACATCACCAGTATAGTTTTGCTCCCAATTATGCATTTCCACTTTGCACCTGGCTCTGTTGTTAAGTGGACTGCTTTGTATGTGACCGTGTATGAACATTGTACTTGCCGACAGAAAATGAATATTCTCTCAAGACCATCGCCACAGTGGTGCCGAGCATGCTGGTCCACCCCGTCGATCAGGGCCGATTGTCCGAAGCAATTCCCTCCAATGAAGAAAAAATCCTATGCCGGTTTATTTCATCTCTCGGCCACGGGCCAGTTCCCTTGACCTCGGACAGGGATGATTATACCTGTTAGGGCACTAATTCTCAGGGAGGTGGCATCCATGAGTACCGCCAACTATTTCCTTTAATCAACCAGACACAATCGACCGAAAATTGCACCAGTAAGGCCAATAACTATAGACGCTGAAAAAAAGTTTTAAATTTCTTCAGCATTTGGTTAAACCTGTACAGTCGTCCATATTCTTGTTTTCCCTTGTGTATAGATAGAGTGACACGTTATTGATTACACCTATCAATTGCATATTCAAAACACATAGTGATTAATTCATCCTCGATGCATAAACGAGTCTTGACACCCAGGATCCTTAATACGCGACGGGGCCATCTCGTCTATGCGCGCGCGGGTCGAGAAGGTGTCTTACACCTCTCGGATCGACACTCGCGGTCCGTCATGTCCAATTACCGGTACACCTCTTGGATCCCGTCCGTGGCTAGGCCCGCAAAGTGACGGCATCGCTGAGCGGCGGATTTACGCCTCGACCCGTATAGACACTGCCGGAGAGACGATCGGGGTCAGTGTTTACACAGTAATAAATATAGATGGGTTTACAGTCATCCGGTGTCTTCATGGGGCTTCTTGTATTTGGCTGTTTTCTTAGCTGGCTTATAAGACGCAATAATTGGCGACAGTCAGTGACCTTCTCATATCTACGTTTCCATGACACCCCAGCTCAAAAGCATGATCTATCGATAACGACAAGAGAATCGTGTTAGGAACGGGCAGGGTAAATTAATTTTCAATACTATATTCATTCTTTCAATGACATGGCCGATTCAAATGTCTGCACAAAACGCTCGAAAACGAACAAAATACAACTCTCCAAATTTGCGCTAGATCAGCGCGCAGAATAACATGCATAGAAGTAAAAAGCGGTAACAAAAATACGGGGCCAGTGGAGAAAACGAAGCTGTGTGCATTCACAAAATTCCAAGAAAAAAAAAAGAGAGCCTAAAACACCGCGATGAAGACGAAAACGGAGAACAAAGGGGACAAAAACGACAACAAATCCAAAGTGATTATTTCTACGTAATTTTCATTCATTTCAGTCCCGGATCCTCGAATTTCGGAACGGAAGCACATTTCTATCTCAGTGATAAAAATCGCTGAATCGCGCCGAGGCAAATCTGCAAGTTGACAAAAGGTCTGCAAATCAATTTCCAAACCGTTTCGAAAAGAAGTGGAAAAAAGTAATAGAAATCGCCCTGCATCTGGAGAGGTACCACACAACGCTATACAAACTGAAGCGAGTGACTTTGTGAAGATCACTTCGAAACGTACGAAATGCAGTTTGAATTGACAAGGAGTCTTGCTTTGATTATAACCCCCAAAAGAGTTTTCACCGGACTATCGCAAGGAATTGGGGGGGGGGGGAATCTGTCCTTTGCTTAATTCTTTTAGACGATTTGCGTGCACGATAAGTCATTCACCGAGGGTAAACCTGTGAAGTTTCTATTCAATCTGACTTTTACTGTTTTGATCGTGTAGTCGAGCAGCGTGCATCGAGCCCGTCTTTGGGAAAACATGATGGGCTGACCTGTTGGGTAAAAACAGGTATTCGCGAAAAAAGGTGTTTCTAATAAAATCGACCTAAAATGGGCGAAAAATATCACTGGCAGAACTCCGAAAGGCTCTCTATACGAAGAAAATGTCTACCGACAATGTCGTAGAGAAAATGTCCGGGGGGATGGGCTCTGACCTGGGTCTTTTAGGGTGAAACCATTATTACGCTTGACACATCTTTTTTTAAGATTTGAAGACTGATGTCAGTGAAACAGTTTAAAAACAGAAAGAAACTGTAAACTCGACTTGCGACATCGGAACGACCGAGCAACCCAGGAACAGGATTGGTAGAGAATGTTTTTACTGTCAGATCTCCTGCCACCTGCGAAACAATTACGACAACCAAGGATAGAGTAACTTGCCCAACGTCCAGCAAACAAATTGACACGCACTCATGTTTCTGTGTGAATCTCTTTCCTGAGGATTTTTTTTCTTACCAAGTCCTACGCACAGGCCTTAATACTAACGCATTCTCCCAGCAAGGTCGAGATGGTCGCTAATTACCCGCCTATCACCCGGGCCATCTTCCGATCTACCATTTTCCAACCTCCTTCCTTCCTCTCTCATCCCGACGCTCTCTTGCAATTGCCCTCATCAGCAAGCCTCCTTGAGAGATGGCCTCCCCCGTAAAACTAAAAAACAAAATAAAAAGCCAAAAAAAAAAAAAAAAGACCAGGGGTAGCAGATGCGCTTCGTGCCCGTAAGCGGCAGTTGGTTAATAGCACTGCCTCGGCCGGCCGGGGCGGAGAAGATTTCTCCGTCCGTGTCCGTGATTGCTGGATGGAGCACTCGGCTCGCACGCGCCTGGGAAGCCTCGGACCACTATTGCCACTTAAACAACACGGACTGCACGATGTACTCAGCTCTGCGGCACACGCAACAGAGAGGCCGGGCTATGAAATTGCCGTTCTTTTACCAGCGGGCTATCGGATAGTTCTAGCTGAGGGTTATCTTCATTAAAACAAATCCAAGTCCCTAATCGTAGTACAAATCTATTAGTGACGTTTTGGAGTTTGGGTATTTGAACGCATTTAGACAGCTGTTATTTCTTCATCTCAAGTCCATCAAGCCATATCTGATCTCAAATCCAGTTGCAAGCCATTTCAAAACGCCCGTGACCTATTCCAACATTACAGTAACGCTTTATTGTAACATTTCCTGCTGATCTCATGCATGATTAACTTGCATCGATTTTTATGGTTGATTTCATCGCAACCAACGGCGGGGAATTTTCAAAACGTGTTTTTTCCCTCTTGTGTAAATTCCTCCGTCCGGGATTCACTTCCATGTGCGTCGCGAGGGGATGTAGGTAAGGGGTCCCCCCTCCCCAATAAAATTGGGGAACGCAAGGCGGAAAAGGAGTAGAAAGAGAAGGAGATTTTGGAAAAATAAAAAGAAGATGAAAATCACCAATTTGCTACAAAAAACAAAAACAAAAAACAAAAACAAAAAAAGACTCCTCCCGCGGTTACTTTTTTTTTTACCAATGAGTGCTTTTGTTTTCCCTGGGAAATATCCCTCGGAAAAACTGGTTTGCCCCCTCTCTCATAAGATTCTGGCCATACCCATGTCCATTTTAAATTCGATATGATTGACAACTTATGACAAGCTGGGCACTGGGGGGATCTTTTATGACCTTTATTTCGCGAAAAGGTAGTACATGAACTTGCATGTTGTCACGCCGTGGGCTTTCCTGGCGGATTCGGGGAAGCTAAGGAGGGCAATGCCCCCATTGCTGGTAATTCTTTTTAATAATGAGAAAAAAATATTCCCTTCCTTTCAAAAGCGCTTAAAAACTCCAAAATATAACATCAGCCCTCAAGAGAGGCTATCTTAACGCGCACACGCACAAAGAGAATCTAAGCGTTTTGGGCCTCCGAAAACAATTTTGTCCCCTCTCGAAAGTTTGTCCGTGATCTGTCCTTTTCCCCTGACGGGACACAGAAAGGGTGGGGAGAAGAACAAGACGATATTATAGAATTCGCAACAGTTGGGAAACAATACATGAATTATCGAAAGTCATTTCCTCTCAGCAGAGGCAACGCCAAGCGGGAATGTCACATTTTTGTTTCTCAATATCAGGCCTTTTTGCTAAGCATAGAAGACACTTGCTAAGCACAAGCAGAATACATGCTTAAGTGCCAAGCTACAATTTTGCTAGTGAAACTTGTTCCTACTAGTTACGCAGTATATAAAGCCTGTGAAGCAAAACCAAAATTTCTTCGTTGTAAATTCATGAACCCATGACCTGAGAACGACCGATAGTTACCTTATTCCTACCGTTATACCCCTGCTGGCAATGGAAGAGCCAAGGGTCCAACTTGCCCGAGTAGCCATAATAGAGCCCCATATGGCTGGGGGCTTATCAAATTACCATGAGCTACCGTAGATGATGGTAATGATGAAGACGATGAAGAGAAAGACGCTGTAACAAGCTTCAAGAAGTGGCGACGTCGCTGGTGAGAATTATACGGAGGCCTCGGTAGAACGTGATTTCGGTTTTAGGGGGTCCTTTAGACACTTTAGGAGTTTTGCATTCCTGAGTACATAATGGCTCAAAAGAAATATGCACACTAATGAGCAAAACGAGACGTCAACGCTACACTACAATTTACCGAAACTTTGGATATTTTTTCGGTCTCAAAGTTTTTGGTTTTTGGTGGTTGGGCTTTTCCCATGCAAATAATATAGGACGTATAGCTCATTAGGCTGCAAAGACACGCGGAAGATGGAAAGGTCGGTTTGAGAATAAATTGGTAACATGTGGAGTGCTTAATAGTTTTCCTCGTATATTTTCACAATGATCTAGGTTTTTCTTTTCCTGTACGATTTGTTACAGTCCCAAAGTTTGCATGGATACAATCTATTTCCCGGTTCCCTTTTGTCTTTTACTAACGCCCTTATTTTGCTCTTACAACCTTCGGTCAGTTGCATTCTGCCACTCTGCACTGCGCACTGCCACGCCCCCCCCCGCCCCGCCCGCCGCTGGCGTTGCTGCTGATTCTGGGTTAGAAATTTCACCTTGAGGCGTGTCCGATCAGGGGCACCGCCGTCTAGCACTAATGACAGGCCGCACGTGGCCGACCGCAATCAGTCACTGGCCCTCATAGACGACACCGCTATAGACGACATATCTACACCATAATTCGATCATTCCATCAAAATCCCCGCCCGCCGACAACGATTAGATGAAAGAACAATTTGATAGCGCGTCCCACTACATCGGCACGGACAATAGCACAACATGTTTTTCTTTGGCTCTTAATGAGAAGATTCGATTTGGTTTCACTTGATAGCGCGCGTGCTGGTGCACCAGGGCCGTTGTTGGTACTTTTTTTTTCTCCTTTCGCTCAGTGTTAAAAGGAAGATCTAATAGCGTGTTGTCTTTGCGTGGGAATAATTGTCGGTTGATTGTCGCCGCTCACTTCCAGGCACATTTTAGTGGTTTGTTAATTGGCTGGTGGGATTGTTTTTATGTTCGCTTGTTTAATTCAATTTGCTGATGCGTTCTAGGCAAGGGCATGGGGGGGCACTGGGGATAGGTCTACGGCCCTACACGTTTTGTCTAGGCAGCTGAGCCGTGAAGTATGTGATTCACCCCCTCCAAGCTGCTGTTGGGTAAAACAAAAATTACTGCGTAAGTTATTTTGCGACAGCCAAATACAAACAGGACAAAACAAACCAACAAAAAACAAAACAGAATTAAAAAGAAAAATAGAATGAGAAGTACGGTCTTTTTGATGAAGGGTGTAGCACTCACGCGTTAGTAAGAGCCGATATGTTTGCGAACTTCTTCGTAAATATTTGGACATTTCTTGAAATGCTTGCGTCACGCTGTCTGTCGACACCCCTTATCCTGTACACAATACAATTCACACGTGCAGATCCATCACCCAATTCTGGGTGGGGAGGAGGCAAAATTGTGTGGGGGGCAGAAGTTGGGGAATTTCCTTTCTGTGACCTTTCACGACCTCTGCCTCTCTGAGGGTTGGGGCAAAATTTCGGGTTTCTTACTTGCTTCGAAAAGGAAAAGAAATGAAAATGCCTGCACGGTCGTACAGGAAATCGTCCTTCCTCTATCCTTCAAAACAACCCGGGGGTGGACCTGTTGCCATCCCCTCGGATCCACCGAGGCAACACTCACCCATCAACGGCTTGGATACACGTACGTTGGTTTCCTGTCTACGGATAGGCAAAAGTGCTATACGGTATGTGAACACTTCAGCTCTTGTTCCAACCAACCAATCGAAAGCGACAGAGCTACTCACGCAGCCGACAGGCAGATTCAGAAACTTTCAAGAGCACGGGACCCTAATGTCTCAGGTGGTAGAGAGCGCCGATAAAGCGCTCCCGGGCCGGAGCATTACAATAAGCAGAGTATTTTGAAAACTCTAGCAGAAAAATGGACTAAAATCAAAATCAAAATTTCTGTTGCGGCGTAGTGTGGATGATAACAAACATTATATAACCCTTCGACTATTTGGACAAGCAATCTAAGGTATGATCTCCAAAATAATCCTTCGGTTAAGTGAGAAATCAGATACAACACTAGAGTGTACCTAACGGTAAGAAGTCTCCAGCCAACTTGAGTACAACTTGCAACATCGAGTGCGACGGCACGCACGTAAAAAAAAAAAAAAAATGCGCCGTGGGAAAAGCTCCGCGGCGGGCAGTAGTCCACAGCAATTTTACGCTCCCGTGGTCTCTACAGCGTCCTCCTTCTATCGTGGGACTCCTGTATTCTGGTCTGTTGTCTCTCCTCGAACCAGTTATCTCGAGCTTTTTTTTAAAAACCCTCTGGCTGTATTGCGGGGGTATATATTTTACACGCACATGCTGCAGGGCAGGCCGTCGATAGTCTGCGAGGCAATCGAGCGCAGCCGGCCGTCGATAGTGACGTGACGGCCGGTCTGTCGCTTCCGAAAGTACCGGGGCCGCTCCACGGTGAATGACCAACCATGTCCGTGTATGCATATTAATAGGTAACGGAGAGACATGAACTCCGACAAAAAGGTCACAACTGCACAGGCAGAGACCGTGCCAGCTAGATTATCCGTCTTTTGTTCATTTTGGAGAGCAGAGCGCTACTTATGGACATTTCGTTCACGCACTTTGTTTCATGGGTTAGCCGAGTTGGAATTGAAAGCGAGGTTGACTCTTCATTTTTGATTGCTGAAAGTGGAAGGCAAAAGCAATAAAAAGAATTTTCATTTCAAATTTGTACCTGTCTACTGTATGTCAAATTTGTGATTAACCATACAAAAATGTGCCTGAGGGTGAGCGTTTTAAGCCATTTTGTAAAAAAATAATAAAAAAATTAAAGAGAGGCTTGAAGCACACGCCATTAACAACCTGGGTGTCATTTTAATCTAAACACTTCACAGTAAATGTAACCAGATTCAGAAAATACGACTGGAAAGGGTTACCACATGAACAAGGTCTTGTGGGTGGGTTCCCCCCTTGAATCACCGCTTGTGGTGAATGGGAGGGGGCGCCCCTTGAATCGCCGCTCACGTCAACACGCAGAAGTCAGACTATCGTGTGGGTATGCGGAGACAGTAGCTGTTCCACTTCAGCGTGTCTAATACTGAAAGACGACCGCGCGATTGCCGACCAATGACAGGCTGGCCACATGGTGCTCTTGTTTGGAGTGTGTGTCAAGTAGTAATTGTGTGGTGGTGACTTATGATAGTTGTTAAGTCGTACACATTACCACAGCAGCGTGCTGCTGAGGCAAGTATCACGGCCGTCGGAACTTGAAGACCGTTGTTAGGGGGGTTGCTATCAGACCACCACTCAAAATTGGTGTAGGCCTAATAGTATTCTGATTTCCCCGACCGGACACTTGCGTGAAATAGTGAACTCAGTCCTTCCTTCTCCATGATTCCTGCCGACTGCACCAAACTGGTTGATGGGGGGGGGTGACCAGAGCTGTATATAAAGACAACGGCGCCAACTTCACACCTTGGAACCAAAATGATGATTTTGCGTGCAGTACAGCATGCAGCAATTATGCTAATTATCCCATAGCCCAACCATGTTGATTCTCCCAAGACGGTCATGTCGCAACTCCAGCGACGACCGCAAAAGACGGAGTACACTGCGCGAAGCACTCCGCGTTGCAGTATAACCGCCTTGTAAGCCTCCATTTTGTTTCCACTGGATATCCATGTCATCTTGTTTTGCGCATGTGGCGGATGTAATAGATGTCAGCTTGTTTAATTGACGCCAGATTAAAAAAAAAGTATCAGAGAAGAAAGAAGCAAGGAGTAATCGGCAAAAGGGGAAGGAGGGAATGCAGAATAATGGAAAATGAAGTACAGCAAACAAGGACAAACTGACCAAAAACTGGGAGCATAGGCCCCCTATGAATGGAAGACGTGAGATATCGCGCTTGCTTCATTTCACAAATACCGGGTGGCTCATAGATGCGATCAGGGTAAGGCCGATCACCCAATACACACTGTTATTAACATTCTTTGATCGCACCCGGAAGGTGCATTGGAATGCAAAATAAAACAGGAGCTCTGATCTGACTCGCAAAGCAATGAAATATGGAAGCAAGCCTATACGTGCTGGTTCAAGAGCAGAATACAAAGTTGCAGACAACACGCGCAAACTCCCTCCAAGAAAAGGGGAGGGGTGAAAAGTTGACGACCTTTCCGCGCGCCATAAATTTCCCATCTCTGGGTCTTAAGCTCGGCACCTTGCGGCTAAATCAATCTTGCGGCTAAATTAATCATGGGGCGTATTGTGCATTGCATGACGTGAGGTGTGAAGTCAGTACCGCGATCTGGTCTTTATCTATTTGTTCGGTGATGCGCTGTTTTGATACCGTACGGATAGGCGGCTTTGTGGACTGACCCGAACACAATGCAACATCAATGTTGCATGTTGACTTCGGACCCTGTTTGGCACTGCTCGGAATGTACATGTACATGTATATCTCAGCAGCGATGCTGCTGCATCATTCATGCATAAGCCCCATGTGTATACTTCTGATCCAGCGTGACACAATGGCTCCCCCCACCCGGCTCGAGCGCTCCCAACACGGCGCAGCTCATGAAGAATTTACCGCTGCGCTCTTATATTTTCCCTGCGTAATAATGTCGTCTTGCCGGACTCCTCGGCGCCGACTAATTAATACGTTGGTTCCAGCGGAGCGCGCACGGAAAGGGTCCCACGGGAGACTCGGGCCGGGTAGCCTACTGCTGGGGGGGGGACTCCGGTCGGTTCCTGATGGCTGGAGTGACGGTAAGGGACACGGACAGCGAGTCGGAGGTAAACATGGATTTGTTTTGACAGTAATGGGAAGACGAGCGATGTAAGGAATTGGAGGACCAGACAGCAAAAAGAGGCGGGAAGTACGAGGGCGGTTGATGCTAACAGACGCGCGGGGGAGGCGAAAGAAAATAAGTGGCGAGGAGAAATGGGTGTCGTCGATTCTTTTAATTAAAGACGAGCCAAAAAAAAAGAAGAAGACGGAGATAGAAATTGGAAAAGCGATGCGGAGAATGGAGAGTGAAACGACATCGTTGCAAGCGGGGAGTTGCCCATTAATATAAGTGACTGTGGAAAGTTATCAACCAAGAGAAATTCTTATCTATGTAAGAAGGCAGCGGACGGGTAATTTTACATGGTTATATGTCAAGCAGCCTCCAAACTGTCAAAACGTTGTCTGCGCTCAAACACATCACACTCTTGAAATCTTCCACAAAAGACAAAACAAAGCACAGAAGTCAAACTCATAATTACCAACAAACGATTGCACACAGACAATATATCCAAGTTCGTCCAAATTTTCATTTACACCCGTCTTGTCACAAGTTAACAAGCGATATCAGTATACGTTGTTATATGCATTGGTTTGGACGGCACTTACAAAAATACGAGTACGCGAATTGTTAGCGGAATGTAGGCAACATTTTGTGTGGCATGCCCACCCTGCGTACAGTCCATTATGTATTTGAATGTAGGCCCACGTGGTCAGCACGTGTTGCAATCAGAAAACATGCTTACGAAGATAGCACAAATGGCTAGCCATAGCTGAGCACTGTGCTTTCCTATGTAGCAAAGGGACGGTGGGAAATTCTTGAGAAGCATTTTGACATCTTAACTACAGGTTTCTAAATAAAAATCGTAATTTGAGGACTACAAAAGTAGTTAACATTTTAACTTCAAATACACTAAGCAGAAACAAAGAAATCAGAACGCAGTTTACTGTGCACGCGTGGCAAACTGTCAGTAATTTTACATTTCAATTTATACAAACGTTACTTTTTATTCCTCAAAAACGTCTTAATCAGCGCACACAGGGCACTGTTAAACTATACATACAAGTCCAATAACGAGTTTAAAAATCCTTCCGATTTGAAAATAAATTTTAAGATTTTATTTTGGCTGGACGGATCAATCCTGTGAATGGATTTTTGAAAGGCACAACAGGCTGCAAATGATCATTTCACACAATCGTATTTCATCTGATTTAATTATTAACATCAAAGTAGTGTTTCAAAACTCACAGCAACTTTAACTTGAACATTAACTTTACAGACGTTACAAGCAAAATACAATACACATGGTTTTTTTTTATAAAAATCAATCTAAGTACGGCAGAGAGCAACCTTACTCCAATTAAATCTCTTCAGTCATATACTCAAACAACATCAAAATAGCATTGAAGCTTTGTGGAGTGACCCAAACTGGTAAATGTGGTTCTACTGGAATGCCAGGGATTTTGAGGAATCAATACTGTGGCTCATCTTTGTTGGTGACGCCAGTCCCAAAGAAATCATCGTCATCTGGAATCTCCTGCTTTTCGGCCTCTCCGTTAGCGGCTGGCTCTTCCGTCGCCTCCTGAGGATCTAGGCTGAAGCCTTTGTCGGTCTGCTGGTCATCCTTGCTTTCACGGAGCTCTGGTTCTTTCACATTGGCTGTACTTCTTTTGGCTGACCCACCGGATCTGTGAGAGGAATGGCTCTGTGGACGGCTGCTTGAGGTTTCCTGGGGCTCATGGTCAGTGTTTTCGTTGTAAGCCCTTTCACTGTCTCCAAGTTTTGCAGGGTCTTCGATAGATGTTTGAGATCTGTTGCTCTGAGGGCGGCTGCCGGGAGCTTCTTGGATATCAGTGTTGATTCTGTTATCAAAATGATTACTTGGTGATTGTCTGGGGGAGGACCTCTGGAGGTCTTCTCCTGATCTGACGGATCTTTGTGACGGAGGTCTACTGGTCTGCTTGGAGCTCACTGGCGAAGATGAACTGTCACGGCCATCACTTTGGAAGGATCTTTGCGAGTTTGAAGAGGGAGAACCGGGTGGTTGAGGTGCTTGCTCGCTGGTGGGCAACCTTTGGGACTTGATGGAGCCAAGAGGCGACGCTTGCTCCCTCCCTACAGAAGCCCTGGAAGATCTGGAGTTAGCAGCTGGTGATGATGGCTTCTCTCTATTTCCGTGAGAGGACCGGTGAGAGTTTGCTGATGATTTCCGACTTCCTTCTTTGTTGGTAAGTCCTGCTGATTGAAGGGATATTTGTGACCTGTTCTGCGGAGGATTATCAGATGCCTTGGTAGTGCTGTAGACAGATTTCAAGCTCTGCTGTGTATTCCGGATGCTGCTGTTCTTACTAGATGTAGACTTGTTGGATTTCCCGGACTGCAAGCTTGTTCTAGACTGCGCAACGGTACTCCTTTGTTTCTTGTCATTGAGACTTTGATGCAAGGAGCCAAAGCTTGATGATCTGTAGGCTGCGCCCTGATTGGCAGCGACCGTGGATTTCTGTGAGGCGGCTGAGGGTGTGTGGTTAGATCTTGCTGAAGCTTGGCTCTGTCTGGAGTGACTGGCAGCGGCTGATGTCCTGCTCCTGGCAGAATTCTGTGATCCCTCAGAGACTACTGAACTTTTCCTGGATGTCTCTTGGAGGGCTTGCTGGTGCTCCCGTTTTTCTGTCTCTTCCTGATCTGAGAAGTTTTCTGAGTTATATGAATCATGTGAAGCAGAGGAGTGACTGCGTAGGGAATCTTGATCATCATCCCGCTTTGTCCCACTTCTGTCACCGTCACTTATACCACTCCTGCCATCATTGCTGGCTGCATCGTCCTCGTGTCCCTCAGGCTCAGGCCTCCTATCAGCCACATCAAAGCCGTGTCTGTTATCATCTGCACTGTAGTTATCACTGTCACCTTTCTTTGAGCCTCCGACCGGTTGATTCTGGGTATTTTCCAATTCCCCACCAGAAGGGTCTGCGTTTTGATTCACATTGTCACTGCCTGCCTCTGAACTGGACCCTGCCATATCTCGATAGTCAAAAGCAGAATGCTGGTGCCTCTCACGCTCCAGGTGAGCTGAGCGGGCTGTCATCTGGGACTCCAGATCCTCCTGGGCTCCCTTGCTCCCAGCTTCCTGCTCATCATCCTCCTCCAGACCCCCCTCAGTGCCATTCTCTTGCTCCGGGAGTTCCAGGAGCTGCTCAGAGGCAGGCAGTAAGGGGGTGTGTTGCTGATCTGATCGGAAGGACTGCCTGGAACGCTGGGACTGGGAGGAGTGGCGGGCATCTGTGTGGCCTTGGGGGTCATGACCGTAAGCGGCCGCCGACAGTTTGGAGATGACCGAAGCCGTGCGGTCGCTCTGTGTCTCATCCTTCATTGGGGGCTGGGGTTCCTCTCGTTTGCGTGGGGATGGCTTGGGCCACTTCTTTCCACCATCTTCTGGGGCTCCTGCATGCAAGAAGGATATAATTTATTTTTAAATAGTAGACAGTGCTCGAGATGACCATCTTTGAACATGATCTCATCTGAATATCGCTTTTAAAGATATTAAACTCTGTATAAACGTTATAAAAATACAGCCCAACCTTTTTCCTGTGAGAGAGAGGAGCTAAATTTCGCTTTGTATAAGCTAAACAATTTTGAACACCAGTGTAAGGAAATATGAAACAAAGACAGAAAACTTAGAGAGTTTTGCTCCGATCATCAAGTGGTGTACAGCGCTGCACTCAAATCCATCACACATTCCGGCAAGTTCCTGCAAGTCTATAACAAGTCACTCAGTCTTAACACTAAAGGAGCCGCCCCCCTCCAAATTTTGTGTGATATCGCCGCAGTACATTTTTTTTCAAGAGCTGAGCCTTAAGGAGTTTTAAGAATAACTCTTTGCGGTCATTTTTACACCAATTTTGTGAAAATCAGCTGTACCGTTATTGCACAGCGCCAATGTTTCTGAGACAGGTCAGCTTAAAATGTGCACCTTTTCCGCTGCCATGCTCAATGCATGTCGGTTGGCATGCGAGTAGCCCTGAACTTCAACTGACCGTTACAACAAAACCATACGTCTAAATGAGTCCAAACTTCATATTTGTAATGATAAGCCATTGAGGAATGTCTTTGCAGGTATGCCAAGTTTGAAAAAATGATACAGCTCACTTTGAGGGGGGGAATAACCCGACTCTTTGAAGGTTAAACCAAGTCACACCCTTTTCAAACAAACTGTGACACTTAAGCATTCCTGTCACTGGTCACCCTGTCTGGCCTTCTGGCATAACTTGTGTCTGGATTCGTGAGTGAACCAGTGATGGACCCGACAACACCACAAGTGGTATATTCCTATTTGACAATGTACATGCAGGCAAATGACAAGGTGCGGAGGACAGCCGAGGCAGACACAAATTAAGCAGCTCTGCGTAGTAGGTCATCATGCAGGGGTGTAAAGAGAGCCACAGATAGATGATTTGCCCTCGGCACATTTTGCCCAGTGTATGGACAAAACAGTCAGGCTCATCCAGTGAGTCTGTTTGCTTCTGCAAATGGGCAATTGGTGCCACGTGATTCTACGAGTCCGTGCCTCGTCTATGCTCTAATTAGTGGAACATATCAAGGGCAAAGCATCAGCCGCAGCGGTTTGCCGAAGAAGGGCCGATATGTACGGGACAACAAACCCCATGCAGTAGGGAACAGTGTTCCACGGTCTCTATTCATTCAACTATATGTAATGTAGCTTAACATAAAAAAAGTTTGGAGGGCGTGGGGGGGATGGCATGGTAGGAAGGGAGGGGCTGGGAAGGGGCTGGCCCGGACACAGATCTATAGTGAAAGACTTCAAGTGCAATACCTACCATCGGATAGTTGGAAGGTTATATATTTAATCCCAAACTGTGAGCAGTATCAGGACAAACACAGAACATTGGTTAGTATGATGTGGTGGGGGGAGACTTCTGACGCAAAGATGAGTAAGATGGAACACTACAACGTTTCCAGAGGACACGCGACGCGGGAGGTGTGGACAGTGTGAATCCCACTTCCCCTCCATTCCTTCTCTCAATCTACACACTCTGTGGAGATTTTTGAAAACTTCCAATTCTAATGAATACATTGCCACCATTCTTTCAACAACAATTCCTCCGGTAACCTTTGTGCATTTCTATGGCATGTTTGTGAATCAATTAAAGACGGCACATCTGCTAAAATCCTGGAGCTAAACATGTAGCGTTCGCATTGAAGTTGACTCATTAGAAATTGGGATTTTTACGAATGCCTGGGAACTACTGAGATGCTTGTCTGGAATTAGTAAACTAAAGATGTCGGTGTTAAAAGATCTTGCAGTAAAATACAATGGGCAAAAAGGAACCCACCTGGGTCAAGTACCAGCGCAGCACCGGCCATGATCCAGTCGTCCGTGGGGGCGGGGCAAGGCAGCTCCAGGGTGAAGGCCGCTACCTGCCGCGATCGGTTCATGAAGACCGGGCAGCTGTATTTCAAGGATGCTGGCTCGGTCTCCTCTGCCGGCTGTCTCTGGTTGGTGGATCCGCTGCTGGCCGGTCGACTTGGACTGGCGCTGGGCCCGGGACTGGAGCCACCAAGGCGAACCGGACGGATGTAGATGCTGGGCATCTTGACAAGACTGGACCTGTTTCATAGCGCGGAGGCACATAAGAAAAAATTTCAAACAAGTTTTAAGTTTTGGGTAATGAGGGTTAATTCTTATGGGTTTAACCCATCTGCTTACTAGCGGATGAGCGTCTTCATACAGGTGTGCACGTTTGCTGATTAATTATGCAAAAGAACCTTGACCTCCTCAATTTGACTGATCAGCAGCCAGGTACTATGTAATTCTATCAAAATAAGAGGATTGGGACTGTAACAATTTCGTAAGTACAATATTAATGCGCATCAATCTTTGCATTTAGAACACAAAGCATGATAGAGGAAACAACAGAATTACTGTTATGACTGTGCAGTGAGTGCTTTTGTTGAAAAATACAATTTTCTTTCTCAATTCATTAGTATGGGGAAATTTGTCCGCAGAGTTACAAAGCATAAACTTTGACCGAGTGAAATCAAACAGACATAAATGTATCAAAACGAACACAGAACATCTTACCCAGCGGGGGCCAGGCAGCCGTTATCAAGGTCCCAGGAGGCTCCCTCTAGGTAGACGCCTCGCAGGTACATGCCGCCCTCGTGGGCGATCTCAAAGGTGTCTGCCTCCAGGGAGGAGGAGACGTCGCAGGCGATCCCGATCTGTGGCATCGCAGAAGCAGGCAAAACATTTTAATTAATAATGAGTGAGGAGAACAAGACTGACGGCACAAAGTCGGAGGAGGGAATTGTAACATGTACACAAGCCTGATTTCCATTTGGGGCGCGGGTTCCAGCACATGGTAAAAAACACTGCAGAAATGCAAGTGCAGAACTGCACACCAGATGTCAAGGAGTTTCATAGCTTGGTATCCCTAGGTCTAAGTCCCGCCAAGGCCATCACATGAATTGGGTTCCAGACTTTTTTTGGATGACACAGTTTTTTCCAGAATCTTTGGGAGGTTTTCCTCCAACTGCCCCCTTCATCTTCTGTCACAGCTTCTTCAGGTTTCCGAGGTAGAATATGTTTGCAATTGTGAGAAATGTTGGGTTTCAGTATCTAAAAATATTCAAACAGTTTAACGAAAATAAGCGTCTTCAATGTGAGAAGTACATATGCTTGACAATAGAGATCTTTTTGCTAGGCCTACCTCTGAGATGAGGCATCCCTCCAGCGCCGACTTCTCCTGTCTGAGAGCCGTGATGACAGCCGTGGGGTTGGCCAGCCCTCCCATCCAGACCGACATGAGGCTCCCCTTGGGCGGGCTGGGCCTGTCTGGGTCCTGGGAAGAGCTGGGCACCTTGCCTTCCTTGATCCAGGTCCGCAGCTGGCTGAAACGCTTCAGTATATCTGGGAAAAAATGGTTTTTCAGTCAGATCAGAACCCTGTGGCCTAATGTAAGATACAGGTAGCTTAAATAAACAATACAGATTCTGATTTTTAACCACTGGGTGCTGACAACCTAAACGACATGTATAAAGTACAAGCAGTTGCTGGAAAGACTTTTATCATCCTACCCGCGGAATTTAAAATGGTCTTTGACAATTTAACACAACACACATAAACAACTTGCAACATTCCCTTAGAAAATCCTTAGAATAAGCCAATTCCATTTAACAAAATAAAAATATTGCAATACTCATTAAAAATTACAGATAATAAAATAATATTCCCCAAAAGACGCAGAATAACAAGTAGAAACACAAACAAGGCTTGAACGTAGTAATTACATGTAAAAGGGCAACCTGCTTGTGCATTTGGAAGTAGTTTGGCAGTTTTGCCTAATTTGTCACCAGCTGATTTTAACAACTCAGATATGGGACCAATTTGCAACGATTCATCTACATGTACTGGGAAGGAAACGTGTTCACCTGTCGCATGTCACATTCATGTACAGGACTGCAGTGACAGCTGCCGGTGCAGGTTTAGTCTATAGAGGCTTTGCGTGGTAGCCATCTTACAGGACAGTTCTTTTGTTCAAAAGGGCAGCACAAAAGATGTTTCCCTGTGAAACAAAAGAACTGCCCTGCAAGATGGCTGCCATGCAAAGCCCCTATATATATATAGTTCTTGTCAATGGTCTTGAAATTTAAAAAAAAGACAATCTGCTGGTTGAGCTTTCTAATCAGCTGCTCTGTGAATCAACAATTACCTCTTCGGTTTGATGATTTTATCCCCTTTCTTTGTGAAAGCGTACATTTCACCTACTATCTGAGAAACATGCTATAAGACCTCAAGGTCTGGTGCAACGAAACTCCAGATCATTTGGGTGAGTCCACCATGATTGCATTACGATCTCTGTCCTCGAAAGGTCATTTCATCCTAACTTACTTCTCCTGACCTGAGGGGTACAAAGTCACAGGTAAGTGCAGACGTGCTAACTAGCCACTACTCCTAATATGACTGCAATGGAAAGCTTCATATTCCTATTACCTGAGGCTGCCTCAGAAGATTATGTCTGAGGCTAGGTCTACGTCTTGACTGGTTGCTTATCATTAATGCACAGGCAGATGATGACAACAGACGCAGCCATAACAGACCTCATTCACAAGGAAGCCATTTTAATCATGTTCCCTAAATCTATCTTACTCGGTGTAATCTGTCAAACTGAATGGTGCCAGACTATTTGGGTTCCTTGCCTCATTTTTTATTTGTTTTTGTCGCTTAAAACCTTCAGATAAAAACCACTTATTTCAAAATACCGGCATTTGCCTTCGTTAATGAAATGAATCTGTAATGAATTATTTTTCATTGCTTTCATTTCTATTCTCAGATTCCCAAAGTAAAACAGTTAACCTCACTAACAATTCAATATGGCCGACTTAATGTGATTAACCCCTTCGCGCCAGCAATTCTTTTGACCGTGACTGCTGGGCTGTGGTATGCCCTGAATGGAGGGCTTTGTCCATCGAGCAGGCCCCGTTGAACCAGCAGCTGCATGGTGAATAGACTGTATGTGTGGTATGCACTAATCCTTACACAAAGCCGAGGCTCTTGCCGTCTCCCGGAGCGAAGGGGTTAAGTCCAATTCTGGAAGCCTGTTTCAAACACGTCCTGTATGCCTCAACTGAAAATGGTTCTAAAGAATCCTTTCTAGAGGGATACTGGTGACCTACCTGTGACCCAGGAGTGTAGCGTGTGGCCCAGGGGCTGCCTGTTGGGGTGCACCCAGGTGACAGGCACCAGCTCCTTCTGCAGCGCTCGGGCGCACTTGGCCAGGGTGGGCGGCATACCCCTCTCTCCGCCCAGCAGGTGGGCCTGCAGGTCATGCAGCATCTGCCGGACGTGGCATAGGAGGGAGTTGAACCAGTGGCACTCCTGGGAGAAGAAACAATGCCAAACCAAGTCATTGCCAGCAGTCATACTTCATCGCCGATTTGGGCATAATTTCGTCCGTCTTGGCCCCTTCTTAGGGTCTGTGGACCCAAGGCAGCCCCCCTTTTCTGCTACACAGTGTTGCAGTTGACACAGAGATCAGACCAGACACAAGACCAGACTCACTCATTGGACACATATGTGAGACAGGACACAAGACCATACAATGCACTACAGGTATGCATTAGTTCAGACTGGAACCCGTAAAGTCACCGAGCAAATGCATGTGAAAAAGTACGCAACTTTACAGATGTACAAAAAAATTCCATGTACCCGTAGTCTTCATGAGCTACACATGCATGTTAGTCACATTCATGCAGAAGTTCAGTACATTGGCACTGAAATTAATTTGGGAGAGGGAAATCCTGTCCACTCTTTTTCTCTTCCCAGGGCATCCATTTTCATGTCACAAAATGTGAAAAGAATGTCCCACTGTGGGAAAACATTTTCATACGTTTTGACACAGGTGAAAAAACGTGTTCATGCCTTTTCATCCAAGAGGGAAAATATTTTTCACACCATGTGAAATGCAAATGTGAATTCCTTTCATTAAAAATTCCCATTCCTATTCACGGTGTTAACTTCCGACTGCACTGTGTTGTACTCTGGTCTTGTTAACTTCCGACTGCACTGTGCTGTACTCTGATCTTGTACTTAAGCTTGTGGAAACATACTCATCTATAACATTACCCCTGGGACTAACCTGCAGCAAGACGTAACCGATGGATTGCGGCATCTCGGCGCTGGCCACGCTCAGCAGGCTCATGAGGGAAGGGGCGTGGTAGGGGAAGGTGTAGCGCTCCTTCTCGTTCACCACCTGCAGCGGTAGCTCGCCCAGATCAAGCAGCGGGGGCAGCCGCTCCCAGACGCCGTCCAGGGCCGTCTGGGCCTTGGTCAGGTCCAGGGGGCCGTTCGCCGGCTCCAGGGTGGCCGTGCCAGTGTGCTGCAGCTCGTAGAGTGTGTCTAGGTGGTGTAGGAACTCGTCCCCACTGGAACAACCAAGGAAAAAATTGAGAACTTTACTGGACTCGCTGGCGAACTGGAGTCGCAGAGATGTCTGCCCTCGTAAGCAGTAGCTTTTGGGTTCGATTCCAACTTCAGTGGTTTTGATGACATCAGGATAATCAAGTTGAGTCTCGTCAATTATACAAACACAGGGGTAGCAGGCCAAAATGTTTATCTCTGAACTTTGCATTAGGAGAAGTGCCAGTCTCATTCCATACATGCGCAGTCAGGACTGAGACCTCATGTTCAATATAACCAACATTTTTTATAAAAAATGATTGCCTTTATTGCATCTTCTGCAGAATGTAGCACAGTGTCTCATGTATAGAGGTTCTTCCATGAGGTTGGGGCACAATTTGTGATGGTGTCCTTGTTACATGGGTAACTTTTACCTTTTGAGCATTTTTCTCCTTAAAACTAAAGTTCCAAAAACTGGGAGAGTTGAAGCCTTCAGTTTATTTTGTAATCCTACCTTTGTGCCTTCCCCGTTCAATGTCTTCCCTCCTGAAGGTTCAGTATTTGGCAGAGAACTTGGCACTCCAAAAGTACCTGACTAAAACACCGGGAAGGTACGGCATGCAAACAAACCACCATGCCAATGTGCCTTGGGTTTCATTCCAAGAGGACTCACTTGATTTTGTTGACAACTTTTTGGATTCCCTCGTCAAGGCTCAGGGCTTGCACCGTGGCAACTCCCTCCGTCCACTTCTCCTCAAACCAGCGGGCGTAGTCCACGGGATCCACGTTGGCTGGGGGCGTTGGCAGGGGTACGCCTCCTAGGGTCAGGCTCCCCGACTGGCTGGTGGTGGTCAGTAGGACGTGGTGGGTGAGGGCTGAGAGGTAGAGACGGTCCCAGGCGCTGGTGAGGGTGTTGCCGTACACCACCTGGTTAGCAGAAGTGGGCAAAGTTGACAAAGCTATGATTGAGGATGAATAATGATGGAAACTCTGTCACAAGGCTCAAAAAAAAGTCAATCACAGATCAGTTAGAGGTCAATTACATTAAAGTCAATCACAAGTTGGTTACGGGTCAATCATAAGTCAATCACAAGTCATTTACGGGTCAGTCATAAGTCAATCGCACAAGTCAGTTACAGGTCAATCATAGGCCAATCAGAAACCAGTTCCAGGTAAAATCAGTAACAGAAGTTAACCTGATCAGACCTCTACTATTTTATACAGTACCCATGGGTTCTTTAGCAAATGGGCTCGCCTGTGTTCAGGAGTGAGTGCCCTCTACTACGTATCCGTGAAGAGTACCGGCGAGGGCAACTCAGAGCGGGAATACAACATACAAAAATAGTCCAGGTGGGGGACTGCTAGCTAAACGAAGCTTGTGATTCCAGGTGTAAAACCTGGAATCACTTTTTAAATTCAAGCATAAATGACATAAATATGAAACAAGACAAAAAGCAATTCGCTATTCAACACAAAGTACCCACTTCGGTCAAGACAGTACACAGTTCCTCCACCCCGATCTCCTTGCTTCCTTGACCTTCTACCGTTGACCCTAGGATGACCTCCACGGCGTGGTTGGGCTGGACGGTGGAGAACGCGTACCAGCGTGACAGGCCCCGGGTGCCAAACATCTGCCGGGCCGACAGTACGCCGTGGATGACGCAGGAGCCGAAGGCAGCTCCTCGAATGTACGTGGACATCTCCTGGATTTTCTTCCAGTTTTGCTGGGTGACAGCGTTCAGAGCTGACACAATTGCTGTTCAAATACAAGTCTGGAGTTTATTTTACGTATTCCAGGATCTTTCAGAAGTATTGATTACCAATTTTTTTTTGGGGGGGGGATAAACCACTTGCTGACTTGCTCCTATGAAACTGTCCTAGGTGCAGTACTATGTCTGGCCAAAAATACAAACGTTTTAAAATGACAAGACGCCACACCCGCAGTTCATTTAAAGTTTGACCTCACAAAGCATGACCCTTGACGGTCACTTGCTTCACAGATTTATGCTACATTTCTTTTCACTTTGTCATCCCTTTCTTGAAGCTCAGAAGACAATGCCACAGAGCGATACTAGAAAAAATAGAACCGACTGGCTGCATGGGCCATGGCTGCTTGGGGGCTCCAGCCGTTCCACTCATACTCGACCCCTGTGGACTGAGTCAGCCTCTGTACATGTGTGTGTGTGTATACAAACTCAGAGGACTCATTCAGGCATGGGGACGAGTATAAACACCACCGGGCTCTGCATACGGAACTCACCGCACCATACTCTGTGTCATGACTCAGGGATTGAGTTCTCATAAATGGTACCCCTCAGTAGGTACTCACAAACATAAAAAGAGCACCCATTCAAGTGAGTAACTGCACTTGAGAGTAAACGAGGCATCATTTCAACATTCCTATCGGTGGACTATAGGACAGGGCCATCTGACAGATAACAGTGACTTGTAGTGAGTGAATAATGGAGGGGGGTGTTGCTTCACTGAAACCACACAGCCTTGGGGGTAGTGCAATTTAAAGACAGTTATCGGTTAGAATTGGCCACTCGGGAACACTACCTGATAGCCAACCGATAATAAATGTATCAATCGGACCATTCTGTCCGACACCTACCTGATAAGAATTTTGAAACCGTGCCTAGGTGTGATTGGTGATCAGCAATTTTATACTAAGAAATCAGCAGAGACAAATGCTGGCTTGATTAGTAATTTGCCAAATTCCAAGTGATAGGAACTTGTCCTTGAGCTTACCTATCTTCAAGAGGTCGTCCAGCGAGGAGTCGTTGCTGGGAACCTCGGCCCCGGCCGAAGCATCCTCTGCATTCAGTACCTGCTCCGTCAGGTTGTCCCAACAGACAACGCGCAGCGACTGCAGCAGGGCGTCCGAGAGCTTGGAGCTGGGCTCGCTGGTCAGCCAGACGCAGAAGCGCGACTCTGACTCCCGGCTGATAGGGTTGAGCCCGAGAGGTCCTTGACATTTGAAATGAAAAAAAAAAGATGAGAACATGCAGCGAAGTACCTTCCTATCCTGGGGACAGGGATTTGGATCCTGGCAGAAGGTTACATGTTCTGACCTTGGGTATTAAAGTCACTTTGCTACCATAAATATCTCGTTTTCACTTTGTCATCATTTTTTTTTAAGCTCAGAAGACAAAGTCCCAGAGCGATACTAAAATATGGGTGCCTATGAGGGTAGATATGTCTTAAAATTCCTTTGTGCCTGATACGGCACCTCCCCCCCACCCCGAGCTGAAATAGTATCAGGGATTTTCAGATGTTGAGAGACCAACAAGCACGGATAATGAAAAAGACAAAGTTGCCTTTGCATGGAAGTAAATGCCTGACTGTCTCAAACACGAGGTCTATGTACTACATAACCTCCATTATCATGGAGACATAAGCTTGTCTCCATAACTTGCTCCCAATTTTCAAAACGAAAGAAGCTGTCCCCTGAAAGCAGGGCTAGTCACGATACACACACAAACATATGAAATAACCACACAGACTCAACACCAGCCGCACATATTAACTACTGGGCTCATATCTGATACAAACCTCCCGTGTTGCCCACTCGTATCAGCTGGTGTCGTAGACCAGCCAGCAGGTTATCGGAGGCCAGATGGAGGTCTTCGATGACCAGCCATCCGTCATGGTCGGCTGCCGTGTCTATGGCAATGTTGACCCCAGATTCAGCTCCGTCGCCAAGCGTGATACAGTTAAAAGGAATGTTTTTACTCTGCAAAAATATAACAAACTTTACTGCTGAAAAACAAGGGCATTAACGATAACAACCAATGGAGGTTGTCACTGAATACCAACATGGATCTTGACAGTTTAACAAAAAGCCACGAACAGCAAAAAAAGCACACACATGATTTAATGTTTTGAATTATTTCCTGAATCTCATTTGAGGGCCGTTAGCCACAATACACTTGATGATAAAACCTGAAAGGAGCACCTGTCCTATCATTCTACAGACAGGTTCAACAGAGGTTTCTGGGATTTAGCTGTAAAATGGGAGTTCACCAATGAAACAACCACCACAAAAGGATTGCATTGAGTCACTACTGCACCTGATATCAGCTGATTAACTCTGACAAAAAATACTTTATTGGCTCTCAGTCCCCCAAAAACTCAAACAAAATCTGACTTGAAAAGGAAAATGATGGGAGTTGAAAGACCTGCATTTCACTGACTGAAGACCTCCTACCAAAGAAACTATGCCTTCCTTTGCGTGCTTTAGTTTTGGGTCACATCCATGCTCTTTCAAGATATCCTGAGTTGGGGTTCTGGAAGTCCAAAACAGCCTTCAAGAGGCATAGTTTGAGATCTGTACCTGAGCAATGGTCTTCAGCACGTCCACCGGCTTGGCCTTCATCTTCATCCCGCTTCCCAGCTGGCTGTTGCCGAAGGCCGGCGTGGGGGGCAACAGGACCAGCACGCCCAGCAGCCGCTGGGCACTGCCCAGCAAGCTGCCCACCGAGCTGGCCAGGGGCTTGACCGAGGTCAAGTGGCGGCGGACGTAGTGGGCCACAGCCGCTGGGAAGCGGTCGGGCCGCAGGAGGCGCAGCAGGATGAGCTGGTGGAACTCGGTTAGGCTGCCAAGGTCAGGGGTGGAGTGGGCCGAGGTCTGGCCCTCTGCATCCACCAGCCGAGATTGGTCTGGGAGGAGGGAAAGATAGACACTGTTTACAGACATGCTATGGTGGCAGAAGTGGGATATTTGGATTAGTATACACAGAGTACATGGATCCTGTTTATGTTGGTGGGGAAGGCATCGTGTAGAGTCACAGCAGCTATCAAACTGGATTTGTCTATGAGAAAGAATTGACATCAGCTAGATTTTAACAGAGGCAGAGGTAGGACGGACATTTGGTACACAAAAGCAGATTCTGTTTTAAGTGGGCACCTACCAGCCTGGAATGGTCTGTTAAAAATAATTTACACCAAGTAAATCTGATGGAATCAGAAGTGGTGCGCTCACTAACACAAAATAAGTCGATACCACAGCTCCACTGGAAATGCCACTCATTCAGGATTAACCCCTTCGCTACGGAGGACTGCTACTACAGCACCGTTGTATGAGGATTAGTGCATACCACACATACAGTCTATTCACCACGCAGCTGCTGGTTCAATGGGGCCTGCTAATGGACAAAGACCTCCATTCAGGGCATACCACAGCCCAGCAGTCGAGGTCAAAATAATTCCGCCGTGAAGGGGTTAAGAACCTCGTACATTTTTTAATTATTCACATATTCGTGCATCTGCATCAGGTTATTAAGGGAAGGATCAGGTGCTTTGGTATTCGGACAAAAAAATGTAAAAAAATGTAACCCAACCTGGAAACAAATACCGTAAGAGCCACTTTGAGTTGAAGACCTTTAAGGAATCTTGCACAGAGTAAATCAACAGGAACGCAACAGTTTTCATCCATGTAATGTCTCTTTTTAGCCAAACACCGAACCCAGTCATACAGACAGAGAACTCAATTAGCTCTGTCTAATGCAAGCTCAAGCAAAATTCCTCAAGAACAACACATCTGGCAGGATCTGGTCACAAAGATACCACTGACCTTCTCCGGCAGTCGCCGGCCTATATGGCAATGGCTCCTCCTCAGGGTTGGTGGTCTTGTACCACGCCTCCCAGTCGGCAGGCTGCTGGGCAAACTGGACGCACAGTCCGTCCAGGGGACCGGGCAGGACCGACACGGCCATCAGGTCTTCCCACTGGTCGGGGGTCAGAAAGTTCGGCGGCGGAGAGTCACACTCAAAGTCGGCCAGAGACAGCTCCATGTTTCCAAGGCCCGGATTGCCTGCATTTGGAAAGTAAACAAACTATCTTGGCAAAGGTCCAAATCAATTATGATGCAATGTTTGGGGAGGGGTTTTAATTTGTAGGGAGCGAGATTGAGGGATAAAGAGAAATCCAGGAAACAACTAGAACACGGTTTGGAACAATGACAACAGTCCTATGTACAGATGACATTATAACAGTATTACAAAGAGCAGTGTATTGGTGAGATAGAATGAGAAACGGTGGTGTGCACACTACCATCAAAAGCATTATGAGTACAGTTGAACCTCGTTAATACGATAGAGGTCCTTCAGACTTTGGAAATTACCTTGTTATAACAGGAACCCTTTTATTATTAAAATTAAAACAATGAAAAACAAAGGATTGGGACCTAATAATATTCTTGTTGTAAGCAGAACCCTATATTGACAGAGCTCTTCTTAACAAGCTCAACTCTACCGTTACGAACATTTCCAAAAGGCGCAACAATCGTTTTCAATCTTCCAGGGAATTCTCTTCCGCAACTGGAATGTGGTAAGAATGCAATTTCCACTTTCGTGTGACCGAATGTATTAACTCATGCGTGTGCCACTCCACCGACTGGTGGCATATACAGTACAACAGTCTTTATCCTATCTTATCATTCGCTACACTAAACGCATCAGTCATCAGTACATCCATGTCGGGCTGTGAAATTCCGCGTCCTTTCAGGCCTTATGATGGCAAACAAGGCTTGCACTGCATACATGTAGCTACGATCATTTGAATCCTGCATTCGGTTTGCAAAATTCTGCAAAAATCGTATCCCTGGGATTCTGCATTTTCAAAAGTTATGCGGTCTAGTGGGATGTGATAGCAAGCCAGGTTACTGTGTAATCAGTGGGAGAAATTCATGGTACAGGGCGCCAAGATCATTGAATACAGCAATACACACAGCGACAAAATTACGCTTCATTATACAAAAACCAACCGTGCACCACTTCTTGCAAACTTAATAACCAGAATTATTTTAAATATAATTGTTGCAAAGCCATCCGACAAACCTTGGAGGAGCAGAGCCAGTTCCTCTTCGGAGAAGAGCTCGGTGGTTTCGTACTGGATGTTGAGGCAGAGCATGGAGGCAAACAGCAGGCGATGCTCCTCGTACAGCGACCTGATGAGAGAGAGAAACCCAGGACACAATGGAACCGTAAATCAAGTCATCCCTACTGCATCGAAGCGGTGACTCGACCTCAGGGAATGAGTCCCAAGTAGCCAGAAACACTTTTGATTGAAAGGCCTTTGGAAACAATCTCGCACTCTATCCCTTTGATATTCAGTTTAATAACAAATGATTGCCAATTTTCTCTTAAACTCAATCAATGATAATGACAAGATTTCCTGCCTTTGTACACTTGTGAAATAAGACATGAATCCATTTTTAATGGCTACATTCTTGGGTGCTTCTGGAGGTAACAGAAATTTTCCATCAAAGAAAAACAGGCACATGCTTTTTCACTGTGTCGCATTCCGATTAAGACCGGTCTACAACATAACCATGGACACTCACTGCCTGACGTTCTGGAAGACAGTCTGGGTCAGACAGTCCACCAGCTGCTTGACCTGATTGGCTGACAGGTTGGAATATTCCACTCCTGGCGTGGGGAGGTCCGGGAGGTCGGGCACGGCCATCTGGGCCATGATGCGCTGCTGGAGGCTGTCCTCCTGGGACGGCATGTCCCGGTTGGTGGCAGCGGCAGGATCCTCACCTAAGAGATTTCAAATTAACAATTGGGTTGGGATAAGTTCACGGAAAAAGTGGCAGAGAGTTAGGACTATGTATAAGGGGCCATATCAAAGTAGATAATGACACATGCATTCAACCAGAACTCAGAACAGTTTTAAAAATGATTACCATAAACTCTTGAGGGAAACTCGGGCACTGACTAACACCTAAGGGAGTGTCTCAGTAGTTGGAAGGCTATAGGACGTTCTAAAAAACAGGCTTCCAAAGAAATCTTGAAGCTAAATTCCACAACTTTTCCAGGACTTTCCAGCACTATGATAAATTCAATGACTTTGAACACCACTTGCAGGAAAACGTTGTTTGGTATCATGAAATGGCAGACTGCCACAGCCGTTGTTACGGACTGACAAGGATAACCTGTACATTTATCCTCATTCTGTTACCACATCAAAAGTGGCACTTGGCCCATCAAAAATAACCCTTGAATGATCTCAAATTAATTTTACCATGCTTTATTTCCCCCTCTGTTGACAGGACTGCATGACACCCAATTTCCCCCATTTCTCGTGACTTTCCAGGTAAACTGTTCTACCCAGGACCTTCCGTGACTGCGGCAACCCTGCAACAGGACCGCTGTTTTTTTTCTAATCGGCAGCAACCGTCAGCGCCGCGATTCGCTACGCTCACCCGTGGAGCCAGGTGCTTCGCTTCCCTCCTGGGTGATTCCGCTGTCTTGGGCATCTGAGTCGGCCTGCTGGGGTGCCACCTCGGTGAAGCGGGTACTAGCGCTGGCCCCCGTGGGCCGCACGGGGGAGACGTGGCTTCCGGCTTCCGTGGTATTGTCAATGTCCTTGGATGGCACAAATTGTACACATAAAGCATTAGACTTTGAGCTTTCATTTGAAGACGGTATGTAGAGGCCAAAATCACTTAAC
Organism: Acanthaster planci; assembly: GCF_001949145.1. Next base: position 1,479,353 of record NW_019091465.1, read on the forward strand.
TGGAAGCTAGAATTAAAATCCCCAAGAATTCACAAATGGCTACTGTGCCAAACTTCCTACGAAGCTCAGTGGCATATCCAGCTGTGGGGGGGGTGGAAAAACTCGCCCCCCTGATGGATTCAAAAAGATGTTAAAAAAATATAGGTGAGTAGAAAAGAAACTTATCGGTACATTTATTTATCAAAGAAATAGGCTACATAATAGAAAGTAAGTTTGCGGTAGCACCATGGACGTATCTCTTTTGCGAGTATTTGCGGTTCTGAAAAGAACCGGTGGTACTCGACGTTTCGAACAGTATGCTCTGCTCGTCATCAGGAGAATAGGCTACATGTTTTCTCCCCCATTATCAAGTTGAATGAGCCCAAAAGTGCATTTGCTTTTCAATCCCCCCCCCCGACATCAAAAGCTGGATATGCCGCTGATGAAGCTATCGCACGGGACATGAGGCTGGTTGAAGTAAAACACACTTAGGGACTGCTTAGGTTGACACGTAACAAATATCGGGCTGAACAAAGGAACTGACTCAGTGGCATGATATGAACTGGGTGCCTCCTGGACTTCACAACAGAACTCTACCAACACGGCCGTCCAGCCTCAGCTTGGTGGCATGACCAATCGTTGTCTATTCCAATGCTGTCCCCGGAGGCAGACTGCGGTGAAATTTCAAAAAATGCAACCGACGCCTTTGGGTCTGCATTTGGTGTGTTATAGACCCGTTTGGGGCGTAAACACTCATGCACCAGCTAACGGAAACAAAACTCAGTCCTCCTCTCCCGAATGTAAACAAAGACGACACTGGATGAGACGAAAACTTTGTGCACAGTATTCTAGGGGAACAAATACAGACCCCCCCTCCCCCAAAAAGGGGGGAAGGGTAAAAAGGAAATGAACTATTGGACTCACTTCTCCCTGGTCGTCATCCTCTTCTTCTGCCTGGTCCTCCCCGACGGCCTGGTCAAACATCCACAGGAAGAACGGCAAGGAGAACTGGTACTCCCGCTGGAGGCCGACCAGGCTGGACACAACGCTGAACAGCATGGCGCCGCGCTTGGCTACGGGCAACAGCTCCTCGCGGATGTTCTCTAGTGTATCCAGGATGCGCTCTGCTTCCAACAGCTTGGCGTACACCTGATAGAGGCCCAAGAAATGCAAGAAGATTTCGCAATTATTGACTACTGTGACGCGGGAGGTGTGAGGTTTTACCGACGAAACGATTCGTAGCACCCAGGGCGATTTTGTTGTACAAGTCTTGGTCAGCCTCACTGATATCCGAGTAACAAATCAGGATATCTTGCTGGCCATGCAGAGCTGTGCCGACAAGTGAAGCAGTGGTTCCCGATACCTTCACTGTAATGTGTGTGGGGATCCAGTTTCAACCACTTCCTCATTGAAACACTAAATGAAGTAAAAGCTTCAAAATCTTTCAGTGTAAACACAGAGATCAATGACTTCATCTCTGATGTTGGTCTACCTTTATAGTTTTTTCACGTGGAGATCGGTGCCTCGGCTACAAGACACTCGACAGAATGCCCTCACCTGTTCTTTGTTGTCGACTATGGCAGAGACGTACTCCGTGTGGGCGGTGATGTCCCCTGACCCCACCTCTCCCTCCAGCGTCTGCAACAACTGCTCCTCAAGCACCTGACGCAGTCAGTCGTGGTGATGACAAGTCACGCCATTCCCATGACAAAAAAGCCCACCATTGAATGTTATTAATATAGTACCAACCTCAAGAGGTCCGTCGGGCAGTGTTGTATTCGAGTCCATCAGAAGTCCCTGTAAGTCCATCGCAAGTCATTTGCTCTTAGCCAATTCATAAGCTATTCAAATAAGCTGTGACAAAAGCATTCTTTTGTCACTGTTCGTTAACTTATGTGAAGGGACTTGCGAAAGGACTTATGATGGACTCGAATACAACACTGCCATCGGGCTGTGCCGATTACCTTGTTTTATAACAGGAACCTTAACTGCATTATCGGAAATGAAAACACTGAAGAATTGTTTTCAATTTTAAAAAGTCAATAATGGTATTGGGACCCCAAACTTTCCTTGTTACCTTGAGCCAAGAAACAACAAAATGGAATATTTGTCTAAAATTGAGAGTCCAAATTCTTTCATCCACAAAACGACAACTCGTTCCCCCCCGTGAAAAGTGGTAGCACCATTTCTGAAATACTACTTTCAATTCCTTAAAAAAAAATTGAAACAAAAAATGGCAACTTGCCCCACGTTGCACACGCCGGTGTTGTAGTCGAGACCACTTAAGACCTTCACAAGACCTCTAGTCTGAATTCAAGTCACAAGCGACTCAAATGAACTGCGACAAAAGCATTCCTTTGTCATTGTTCGCCCTACTTGTGACTGGTCTTGCGTCTGGTCTCACGATGGTCTTGACTACAACACTGGCACACGCAGCTAGGGTCAATCGGTACACAGCACCGTGAGGTGTCTGTATAAACTCTTGAGGGCTGCCTACCTGCAGCGTGGCCCGGTGCTGCTGAATGGCCCTCAGCACCCGGCGTCGCTCAGCCTGCAGCTGGGGCGCCACCCGGCCAAACGCCCGCCCCAGCAGCTCCTCCCGCAGCCCCTCGGGGGAGGGGCTGTAGTTGACCAGGGTGGTGGCCGAAGCCACGGCCGGCGAGAGGGTGGGGCGGGGCAGGGAAGTGGTCATGGAGACGCGGAAGTCCTGGTGGGCCAGCAGCCGCCGCCCGCAGTACTTGATGAGGCGGGCGTCTGATTGGTTTGGAGAAGAGGGAGACGGAAAATTTGGAGTTCTAGAAGGAAGACAATCCCTCCCCCCTAAAAACTAGCTTACATAGTTCGCAAGAGTATAATTTTTTAAAATTCTTATTTTAATTACTTAATCTTTTTTATTATTTGATTGTTCAATCCATTGTAATTCAGTTTTTTTAACTGCGAAAATGGATTTTTTAATAAACCAATATGAAATGAAAATGAAATGAAATTTAAGCTTAATGATGCTTTTTATTTCGATCTCCGATATGCCCCATGGACACAAGCAATCAAAATTGACTTGCATGGTAACAAGAAAGGACAAATTTAATATTGCTATTATTTTTGGACCGGACAAAAACCAGAAAATAAAAAGGCCTAGACATTTTGGATGCAACGGATTAGTTGCTTGGGCCGCTTTTGTATATTTGTGCTTAGCAAATTTCTGTACAAATCAGAATTTGGCACTGGCCTCCTGGTGGACAGTTTAATCTCCACACTACTCGGATGTGCACTGTACCTTCGGCTGTGCTATGCTCGTTGCCGTGGTTGGCGTGGTGGATGAGCGGCATGACCATACTGTCCAGTCGCTCGTCACAGTTGACCAGCAGCAAGGGCAGGCCAGACAGGATGGCCTTCTCCACCTGGACCACGATGGACGGGTCAAACCTGGAAGGGACAGGTAAAATGAAGGAAGAGGTCAGAGTGCGCAGAGGTTCGTCTTCAGGCAATCCTCGCAGAGGCCGACAGATGTCATCTAGGGTGGAGGCTTTTTTTCCGGAACGGGACAGTAGGTTCAGTGCGTCTTGCAGAAAAGTTGAGTGGAATCAAGCGCACAAGCTATTTCTCTCAAACGCTGTGAGCACAAATGTTGTCGTTGAGTCCATCACGAGTCCCCCCCCCAACTCCCTGCCAGTTCATATCAAGCAATCAAATCCCAAGTCAAGTCACATTCTCTTCACGTGAAATGTTAAAGTGAGGGCCTATCGGAAATCACTGGAGCCAAGCCTTAAGCTTTTAGAGACTATCATGACACCAGAGTTTTAACTGATACTTTGCGTCAATTCTTTTTGTTTTCTTAATTCTTTTTTCTGAATTGATGTTTACTGTATGCACTGATATTCTGACCGTAGATCGTACAGCGCCGAAGGCGCAAGATGGATGACTCTGCCCAAATGGTGTAATTACCATGGGCGCCATTTGAGCAAGCGATACGCCTGCGCAGTTTACGGTAATGCTTAGGCGCAGACTCACCAGGTGTACATGCCTGCTACGGCGTCTGCGCCTTTGCCTTACTGTGCATTGCGCAGGTGTATCGCTTGCTCAAAGCGCCCATGCAATTACAACTTTTTACGTGCATTCTCTGTGAGGTTCGCCATCTTGCGCTGCTTTGCGGCGCTATACGATCTTTGGTTCTGACCTTAATGGACCAGAGCAGACTGAAAACTCCTTTGTCACTGTTTGTGAGTACGAAGTATGACGTGTTGCCATGGTGAGACTCTAGACACTGACTAGTCCACTGAGATGCCCATTTGCAAAAGCATGGGAAAACAATGACTCCTGTGTACAGCCATCACCTTGGCAACGGGCAAAACATGAATACCAACTTCGGCACTCCAGAGTCTTGTGAAAGGACTCAGGACAGGACTTATGACAGTTTCAACAGCAACCCTGTCTGAACATGACGTTATCATGACAAAGTGGACAACTAAATTGACGGGAAAATCTTTGCTTAAAACCAACTTCCGAATCGCCATCGCCATCCAGAATATTTTAATCAGTTGTCGGGTACAAGAAAAGCAAAACCAAGCAGATTTGTGTTTCTGCAGCTGGCAAAGACGCTGAGCACAATGCGCTTCGATAAAAATGACGCTTGCGATGGGCGAACCCTTCCCTGTAAAACTTCACATCTGACTAGTTTATAACCAGTGACACGATCTGCCCTGCCTTGGCTAAGCAGGAGGTTGTGGGTTAGATCCTACCCGAGTAAATGGGTAAACTGTCCAACGTTTCTACTTGCGGCCAGTGTTTAATAGCTAGAAGGGTGTCTAGCTTTGTTTGGAGCAACCCCCATGGGCCATTTTTCAGATATTTGTGAAATTTCTCCGCTTGTGGCCTCAGGAAGGTCATCAGGCACACACCGCCATTTCGATATGACTATTGGCAAAGAAAGTCTTCCGCCTTACTGCATTTTACATCACCCACCTGCAACATTCCGCCACAGATTGAACAAGAAAATTTTACTGAGCTTGAACCAAAATATCTACCATTCAAATTTGTTCAGTGACAGCCTGACAATTCGATCCCAGCGGAATATTCCACAAAGGCAAACTGATTCATTTTTGAAAAGAATATTCCAGGTCACACTGGTCAAAGCAAGCAGTTTTTGCAGACTTCATTTCTGACACACGCACGCTTATCAACACTTGTTCAGCGAGCACACCGTACACCATCGCTAATCCCTTCTACATACCCTAGTTTATCCTCCATGCGACTGATGTGCGAAGCATGCATGTAAACAGGTGAATGGAAAATACAAAAAAAGGGGATAAGCTGCAAGAAAGCTTGAATAGATCTTTGACATTCTGTGCAAATTCATTCTTTCCTTGAAAATCCACAATTTGCTACTTTCCTGCCCCTGAGAGCAAAAGGTGACAGTAAAAGAGAGGACGTTAGCACAGGAGGCTAACGGCTACTACTCTTGTTCATTTAATTTCTGTTTTTGGGGCATTTTTTCTTTTTTTAAATTGTCAAACAGCATTCTGAATTATCAGCGTAAATCTAACAGTTGCTGAAACATGTCCGTGAAATGATGCTCGCGTGTGTGCATGTTTGAGCGAGCCCCAAAAAGTAGCAATCAAAATGGAACTGTAGAGAAGTGGAGAATTTGCACCGAATGTGCTCCAGGCGTGATTCACTCTTGCAAGGAACGCTTCGCTAGGCCACAGCAAACAGCGCAGTGTTAATAAAGCAGTGCGTTCCACACAGATTAACAGTATTCAATTAATGTTCTTGTCAAGATGCCAACATGACAGAAAGGGCAGATATAAAAGAAAAAAAATGAGAGAGCCTACTAGCCAAATTAAACACATGAAAATAAAGACAAACAAAAGGACAAATTCTCAAAATACATGTATTCACATTGAATGGTGGAACCTTCAGATTCTCAAAATATTCACATTGAATGGCTGGGTAGGCATTCACTGCGTTAAGGGGACAAGTTCTTTTGTTAGGGAAATTTGAACCGAGTTGTGGGGACATTTCTGAGTCCCCACAACGTTTTTGGTCCCCACAAACAAGGTGAAACGTCGAGTGTACGTCCCCACAAATACGGTGCGGGAGCATATGAACATTCAGCTTGCAAAACAATTCTGACTCGTTCTAGAATATTTAATTCTTTTGCAGGAAATTTTTAGGAACACCCTCAGATGTATTTATGTTATACAAGTACATCCATCTCCACACACAGGACTACGGTCTGACAGTAGGTTCAGTTGTTCATGCAATATGGGAGGGCAAGAGCTGGTGGCCCAGGTGTAAAGTCCACACACTTGTCTGTTAGAGGAAATGGTGTTATACGCATTAACGTGACCACGTGCATTATGTGCTAAACTGGGGTTAACTTGCTATAATGCATGTACATGGGACTTCAGGAAAAAGGTTAATTGGTTAGTCAACTCAAGGTCCACTCCAACAGTTCTTGTCACGACATATGACTGCATTCGAGCATGATGCCAAAACAAAAAATAAAAATCCAAGGGAAAAAAAAGAAATAAAACATACGAAAATGAATTTAAAAAAATGCAAGCAAGTCCACACAACACCGCACACACGCCACTCCACCTTACAATTCAAAGGTCTCTTTGGAATATACAGTGATTTGCTGATGACGCCTGCACCAGAAACAAAAGGTCCACCGTATGCAGGTTAATAACACACAAATTATGCAAATGTATGCAAATTAATACAGTAACAAGCACGATAAATTCATATGTAAGTTTGAATTCCTGTCACAGAATTTTGTACTGCCCCCTCCACCAGGAACCTGAAGTTAATCTGGTAAATGTATTACTTTAAAAGCACGCTGCCCCTTCACCTGAAAGCCATTTCATGACTGCATTCCACCCTCAATGATAATATTGATATGAAGGTAAGAAATCCGAAGGCAATTTTTAAAATGTATTGTAATCATGAGGAAAAAAGACAGATAGTTAGAAAGCTGCAAACTTCTCATTTTGCCCTTGCACACAATTAATCTAAGGAAAAGCAAGAGAAGTAAAGTTGCACATTTAAATGTTGGCAAAGGAAAATGATGAAATCACGGTAATCCAATTCCAATATTTTTTCTTGAGAACAGATGACATTAATACAAAGCAAACGCTGAAATTTCTGTATATCGAGAGACTTGGAGAACATTTCGACAGAACAGTTTCCTACATTGTCAACATGGCCTATGTTTAGACAGCACATATCTGGCAGGTTTACAAGGCAAAACTGACATAATGAACAACGGAGTAAGTCAGATAAGCGGCACAGGCTCTTTGCCCCATTTGCAAAAAAAAAAGACGCACAGAATTTCCCAGGCAAACTTTAATAAAATATAGATAAATATTCCAATTAATCGAAAACAAAAAACCAAAATGAAAACCACGGCAAACAACGTACCATCTGTTGTGGTGGTAAAGCATGCGATCCAATTTTAGGGAAACGTGTTAGAGTAGGGAAAAGACATAAAAACCAACAAATGAGATGTCGTTAGTTAGTACATGGTTTTGCATTAAAAAGAGACAAAATAACAAGAATGCAATATCTGTGGATTTATTCAATTGTTGACAAAAGGTGACGAGAATGAAAATCCCGTATTAAATTATGACGAATGAAAAATTTGAGGGAATACTCAATACCGTAGGATATGGCACTGCTGAATTTAAGGTAACAGAATCCCTAAATGAAAGAGCCTAAAATACACAATAACAAGGTTTAGTTTCTTGGCCATGAAGGTGGACAGGGCAGGCTGGGGACATCAATGGGGGGTTATACCTGCCCAACTCGTCCCCCAAAACTCTTTATTTGGGGAGAGGAACTGTGCAGAAAAATGGAAATTGCACTGTGCTATTTCATTGCATATGGGTCGTTCCGTGAGGTTGGGGCACAATTTGTGATGGTGTCCTTGTTACATGGGTAACTTTTAACCGTCTGCCATGACCTGTAGGGTAGGTCATTTACTCTGTACAAATAGCACACACCTCTGTATTCAACCTTGCAAGATGTATAACAATGTCAATTTGGAATCCACATGCAGGGAAGTAGCTGTTCATTTTCACGGAACCCACGTAACAATGGACACCGTCACAAATTGTGCCCCAACCTCTAGGAATAACCCAAATATCAACACAAATGCTTCAAAGCCTCAAACACGAAACTGCATGTCAATGGGGAGAGACGGTGTGAGACATGTCGGCTTGTGACGTTTCAAAAGGCTCTAAAACACCCATCTAATCTGTCTGAAACAAATGTGTGAATGGAAAATTCAATCAATAACTTCTGATTAAAAAAAAAGGAAAGAAAAAACTCACTGGATACTACCAGAGCTGTGTACAGAGACAGTAGTGCCAACTGTGGACCAAAATGGCTGTTCGTGTTACCTGCACGATAACTGAATGATTCACTGATGCACAATCCACCATTTTGGTTCCAACAATTGAGACACTCATGTCGCAACTCTCTCTATAAACAGCTCTGGTTACTATGACTGACAAGTTCCTTATTGGCATTCTGGCAATTGGGAGCTGCAGTTTGGGATGTCTCTGGCTTCTGGAGACACCCTTCAATCAATCATATTCCGGCGGATTATTTTTCTTCCAACTTTTCCCTCCAGGGTTTAATGGCAAGGAATGATTTCATGAGGAGACTGATGTGGAATGGGCATTCCATCAATCACCCCATCAATCCACGAACAGCATTTCATCTGCCAACAACTGAAATGGGCATTCCATCAATCACCCTGTCACTCCACAAACAGCATATTTCGTCTGCCAACAATTGAAACCATTCTATCCACTGCAGAATATGAAAAGTCATTAGTCATATTCAATGCTTCATCAAATCGCTAAATACATACTGAAAAAGAGAGACAGGATAAACCTCTCCATTACAGAAATTTCTTGTGGCTACGGGTGGATGGAATGTTGATGGATCCATAAATAGGTGGAATGAAGTGCTTTATTTTTGTGATCATGCTGAGGACGATTCTTTCATGACAAGGTGATTGATGATCCACCAATAAGATTACAGGGATTTATTGAGGCATTCTATAAAACTAAAAGAACCTGCCGACAGGAAAGTGTGGTACTGCTGTTAGATACGGTAGAACAGATAGTGACTGTTTTTATCTTTGTTTTTTGTTCGCTATTTTACCTTGTGTGCATGTCGATGTTGGTCAGTTTGCTCCGATGAATCATGCGGCGCAGCCAGCGCACGCCAGCCATATGGGGGTCAATCAGGAACGGGGGTCGTTGCCATGACGATTTCTGAATGGCCAGGTTCTCCATCTGCTGTAGGCACAGGCCTGGAAATGATGTGAAACCCAACAGAAAGTGAATTGAGTCAAACCAGAACAGGTCACACTCACTGAAGGGCAACAGATACAAACGTTTTTGCCAAATGTCACAACAAATTGTGGCATTTTGCATCTGGAGGGATGCAAATTTGTTGTTTGTTAGAACGTTTGCTTTTAATGCAGGGTGTTTGAAAAATGAAACCCCAAAACACAGGGAACATAGTGGCGATGTACAGTAAACGTACATTTAAGGCCCTTCTCCAGATTGTATTAAATAAGCTTGCCAGTGATATGGTGGACGCATTTTTCTGGTCAGGCATCACTGATAGCAACTGTCATGCATCACTGATTTCAGTCTTTGTAGGGCAGCTTGTGAAACCAACTGATAGCTTGCCCCAGGCATCATGATCAGATTGGGAGAGGAATAAAGTTTACCGCGATGTTATTCTCTGTTTCCTTCAATATTAAAAGCGTCCAGCGGAGTGAAAAAATGATTGTCTGGAAAATCCAAGATTGCTCGACTGACTTTTTGGGATACCCTACACTTCTACCACAGCGTACTTCAGGGCCGTAAGTGGCCACAAAGAAAGCTGCGAACTGCTAGCAAAAAGCTGAAATTAAAAAAAGAAAGGTTTTCCAAAATTATAAACGCAGCAGGTGTGCAAAAGACCTCAAATTCAGCGTAAAAAGCTAAATTGTCACAACCATGATATTAAAAGATATTTAAGTTGAACGACCTTGAAGAAACATAGGCTTCACAACGACCATGACCACTTTAGACAAAATCATCCAGGTGAGATTTCTATCACCGTAAGTTCAGGTCAGAGTTCATGGAGCCAATCTGTGACGCCCCCACCTCACCTCTGGTCATCCATTCTTGCAAGGTCCGCTCGCCCACCAGCAGCTTGACCAGGGCCTGGACGTAGCGGCCAAAGTCGCTGCTGCTGATCTGGGGGAAGTTGTCCACCGTGTAGTTGTACTGGCTCTCCGTGGCTGTGTGCAGGTCCGGGGAATAGGCACCAGTGTCGTCGGCTGGCGGTTCATTCCTGGGCATGTCTTGAACGAGGCCTTCTGAGGGGGTGAAAGTCAGAAATCACAATGGTACTGACAATTGGAATGGAGGTACATGTATTCTTCACACTCTCAAACTAAATGGGTTCACAAATGGTTTTTTGGGGTGATACAAATTTTCTGCCAATTTCTCCTTCTCTTAAATGTGGGAAAACAATTTGACATCATTTTTTGTACACTGAATTTTGAAAAGTAAAATTCTGTAAACATTAGAAACTTTCCACGCATTTATGGACAACAGAGGGCGCCGTTTCTGTGATACAGAAAACATGCACACAGTAATGAACCACAAAGGGAAAAGAAAAGTCAAGACTGCAAATATCGGACACTCAAGAAATGTTTTGAGCTGAAACAGCCCAAACAAGGTTTCTGCCCTGAATGATGTCACCATTCTGCTCATGAATATGGAAATAATCATCAACAAAACCAGCGAGCACGGAAATACTCCGTAAAATGGTAGAACACAAATTATAAACAAGGTCAGGTGGGACACAAATGGGCATTGTAAAGGTGGCATAAACCATTTAGATTTCAGGGAACCTTTAAGAGTGGTCTTTACCTCTGTCTTCATTGACAGCCTCTTGATTATCCATCTCGGTTCCGGTCTCTGCCTCCTCCATGATGGTCTCGTTGGCACCGCCCACTGCTTGTTTCTCGTCTGCTTCCTTCTCTTCTTCCCCTCCCCTGTCATCCTCTCCGCCCATCTCCTGCGCCTCCTGCTGGGCTGTTTCTTGTTCCTCTTCTTGCTGCTGTTGTTGTGATGGCTGGTCTCCCACGGCATCCCTCGGGGTGTTGCCGACCTCCTCCTCGTTGCTGTGGGCCGAGCTGGTCACTGTGTTGGAGCGGGTACGGTTGGTGTGGATGGCCCATTCCACTATCCAACCTGGGGGGGGGTTGGTAAAGGTTGACATGTTTTGTCTTTTGTTTTCTGGTAATCAGCAAGATTTTAGTCAAGTTTTCTGATCAAAATCGTTGAATGAAACAAACTACATGTATATTGGGAAACTGACTAGGTGCTTACAAATAATTATAAAGATGAACAAAGACATTGACTGGAGTGGGATTTGAACCAGCGACCTGAAATCAAGTAGATGCAGGACTCACACCCTGGAGTTCATTTCTTACGTATCATCTTTGAAGTAGAAGGATACAAACAGAATAAACTGGTCGATGTGATGCAGATATAAGGGGGTAAACATTTAGCAGGGGGGCATAAAATTTCAGTAGGGTGACTGGCCCTCTTCAAGCCCCTCTCAACACAGGCCAAGAGAGGGCTTTCACTAAATCAGCCCTGGACAGATGACCAACTCCTACCTTTCATGGGGTCAACGGCGTCAATCAGCAGGGGCACGCCCCTCTCCTGCAGGCACATGGGCCACTGGATGGTCAGCATGACCCGACGGAACTTGGGGTCGTAGGCGCCCAGGTAGGAGGCGAAGGCAGCGGCCATGGCGACGGCGCCGGGGATGGCAAACAGCCGCTGGGGCAAGGAGCGACAGATCTGTACGCAGTGCTTGTGTTCCATTCCCAGGATCTACAAAAAAAGACAGACGAGGGATTAACCACTTGCTGCCGGGTGGATTTTCCGTGCGAGGGTGCTGTGTGGCTCATCGCTGTGGTGGTGGAGAGCTTTTGTCCCCGGTGGTAATCCGCTCGCTCTAAATGCTTCAAACCGTGGTATACTGTTTCAAAACAAGGCTGGATTATCTCCACTATTGAGTGTGAAAAAATGTCTGATTGCCCAGCAGCTCAGTCTTTTGTGCTGAGCACCGTCTTTTGTTATACGGCCCAACTCTTTTGTCCCAGTTCCGGGCTCCCCGGCTCTGCATATAAAGCCTATGTACTCGAAAACGGGTCGCCCGGCAGAAAGTGGTTAAAAAAGAAGGATTAGACATGGAGGCACGGAGAATGACCTGAAACATTATAAATATAAGCCTTGAGCTTGACCAAGAGAGGGCATTATTTCCTTAGCAATGGGGGCTCCTTTGGTACCAACTGATCATCATTGATGCACGAATGACTAGGAAATGCAAGCATTTCAGTCGCATTGCTACCAACAGAATGAATACTCCCAACCAACGCAGCTCTTTGTAACCAATGACAGGGTGCTTCTGTCCCGAGGTGAAAAAACCAGAACTCCCAACGTGCAAACCCGAGTAACCCAATGAAATATCAGATAAAAACCAACCTGAGCCTATCTGAAACTGAACTGACCTCAAGTGAAAAAAAACAACAAATTTCTGGCCCGGTCAAATCATCCAATAATTTGTCCACTTTTGCAGCCGGAACATCCACGTCGCATTAATTCTCTTGGGAACTCATGACGAGAACTAAAACAGTTACAACGATTTAGAGTTCTTGTTGGACTGTAGAAATTGATACAGGGGAAATTACACACGTTGGTCGTACTGTGCACTTGGAATCAACATTCACATCACATCACGACAATATCTTAACCGTTTCATTTTTTTTTTACAGTTTTTATCAGGATTTTTCACAAAGGGCTCAACCAAACTGACCGACCTGAAAAATCGCAAACACAAAAACCAAAACCGACCCAACTGAATTGGTGACAAAAAAAAAACAACCCAACCCGATGTTTGTTTCCAGTCAACGTCAATATCAGTTTTGGGTTGAGATTACATATTACTTGAGACATAAAACAATAAGGCACCATCAGATGAAAGACGTGCTCTGTCCCCAAAGCAGCCAATCCGATCCAATCAAAAGACGTCAGAGTACAAGATGTGAGAGAGTGCAGAGTACAAAGCGGCTGCACTTGAGTCCCGACATTTTCTCGACGTCACATCAGAAAAACCTGTGATCAGAATGCCCTCCCCGGGGGGAAAAAAACCATTCCAACACAGATAACAAAACAAAAAGAAGAAAATACCTCTCTGAATTTGTTGGCCGTCTCCAGCTGTTGGCCCATCTTCTTGGACAGGTCCTCCTGGTTGTTCTTGTCCACCGTGGCTTCCTCAAAGCTCTGGGCCAGGTCCAACAGTCGCATCTCCAGGGCCTGGCAGAAAAGAAAATTAGTTTCTGAGTTTCTGGGAGAGAACTTTTTTTGAACAACTCCTTTCAGAGACCATCGGTAAATCACTCCAACGGTCCAGGTTATTACTCAAACAAAAATTCTTTGTCCAAAAACAGACATCCCGCTATTTTACAACTTGCCTATATTCTTCTTTGAAGAGTAAAGATCTCATCAAGCAACAAATAATCTTTTATCAGAATTTAAACCCTTCCACTATGAACATTTGTCAATTTGAAACTGATGAGAATTTTTCCACCCCCCCCAAAGTAAAAATCCCAGCAACGCCCACGGTCCAGAAACACGACGGACCTTCTTTTTGTTCTCCAGTGTTGCCAGTCTGTGTTCGGCTTCCTCCACGGCCGCCGTTGTCTCCTCCACCTTGGTGTGCAGCGGCTTCACCTTGGAGATCATCAGTCGGTGATACCTACAACAATGCCAAGATCTTTGTTTTTAAAGATGTAATCTGTGCACTGGGAATATTTCAGTTTAAAAATGAGATTGTTGCCTAATACTAGTATCCGTTTATAAATCCTGTTTACTCAGCGATAACAAAAGCCTTAGAAAAAACTAACGCTCAGGTGGTGACCTCCTGTTTAATACTACGGCAGACGTCTTGACCATCGAGCTTGCCAAGGTCGGCTGGCCAGTTAGAGTCAAATGAGCACCATGTACAATCCATAACATCTTATTTGATGAGCTTTTTGACCTCGGAAATGATGAATTTTATATTGTGCATTTTGCCCTTCACCACTATATTTACATGCATAAATATTTTCTGCTTAATGTTCTCTGAGGGCTTGTCAAAGATAGCATGCAGTGTTAGTTGGTGAATATTTGTTGGTGAAGAGCCAAACAGCCGAATTCACACCTAGGTCATTGTTTCCCTTGAACACAAGGACAATTCTAGAGCTCATACGTGCCTTTAAGAGCATGGCCAAAGATATTAAATATATTTATGCTTTTGTTCGAAGTGATGAACGATGAGGTTTCAAGAAGCTTTTAATATCATCTTGAGACATCACTTACTATGTTCACTCTGGGTATCCCCCCAACCAATTCTCAAAGTTTATATCATAGATATATCAATATGTGATATAACACGGCTGTGGTAAACTGTGGGGCAAGAGCTATGATATATCAAGATGTAATATATATGTACTGCAGCAATGGTAAACTGCAGAGCAAGAGATATGATATACCAATATGTAATATAACACGGCTGAGGTAAACTGTGGGGCAAGATATCAATATGTGATATAACACAGCTATGGTAAACTGCAGAGCAAGAGATATGATATACCAATATGTAATATAACACGGCTGAGGTAAACTGTGGGGCAAGATATCAATATGTGATATAACACAGCTATGGTAAACTACAGAGCAAGAGATATGCTATACCAATATGTAATATAACATGGCTGAGGTAAACTGTGGGGCAAGATATCAATATGTGATATAACACAGCTATGGTAAACTGCAGAGCAAGAGATATGATATACCAATATGTAATATAACACAGCTGAGGTAAACTGTGGGGCAAGATGTCAACACAGCCGAGGTAAACTGTGGGGTAAGATGTCAAAACGGCTGAGGTAAACTGTGGGGCAAGATATCAATATGTGATATAACACAGCTATGGTATACTGCAGAGCAAGATATATGATATACCAATATGTAATATAACACGGCTGTGGTAAACTGTGCAAGAGCGGCAAGAGAGCGCATTAACAAGCGAATCTGAAAGAGTGGAAGCGAATAATACATCATTTCTTTCTCTGGACAATGAGGACGAGTGTTCCGTAGAACAATTAACTGAAACACGAATTTTTCTACTGTTGTCGACATGAGACAAGATGTTTCCTACCTGACCACGCCCCGGACCCACTTGCAAAGCGAGGCGGCAGCCAGGTTGTTGGTCTTGCGCTGCATATTCTGGGGCTGGAAGGAGGCCTTCTTGAGGTAGGGCTCCACCAGGTTGAGGGTGCTCTCTGGCAACTCGCTGTCATCAAACTGCATCAACTCCTCAAGAAACCTCACCAGGAAAAAACAAAATGGCCGTTAAAGTGGCAGCCGTACAGTAAAACTGTTGTTAGAGGGCTGGTTGGTATCACAACTCTGTTATAAAGCGGCCATACGCGGCTCTAAGTCACCACACAATGTCCAGGATTTCACTACCATGTCTGCATCTTACAACTACGCCTTCTTGCAACAATAGCACACTGCCATCTGTGATCATTAAAAATGGAAGTGTTTGTTCATTTTCCAATTGGCATCACTCAAATTTGTAGGAATTGCAGTTAGGAAGTTTGAAGTCATTCATTAGTTCTTTACACGTTGCCTCATGACTGTGTGTATAGCACTGTGTATGCTTGCAAAATTTCTGACCCTACGACACGAAGATAAATCTAGTTTCCAGAAACTGGCCAGAAGAGATCTTACCTTTCGATGTTGGCCATCTGTCGTTTGGCACCTTTACTCCAGGTCAAGTCTGACGACGGACTCTTCACTGCCAAAACAAAACCAAAGAAAACCAATTTTGGATCGCACAAAAAAAGGCAAATGGTGGAAGTCAGCACTTGCATTTAGGGATTGCATCGTTGTCTTATGCACAGATTTGCAAGTCTTCAAGTGCAAAAAAAGATATGTGAGATGCTGAAGTACAAGATGATGACGCAATGTTTGGCTACCTGTGAACGGCATGAGCTGAGGAAAAGGACACTGTCTTCCCTAATCCCATTCCAAGTGTCACTGTCACAGCACCCTCAATGAGTATGCAGGCAGCAAATAGAGCCTGTCAAACAATAAGCCCAGACCCTGTGCACGGGTGCTATCTTAAAAGCTTGTTATATATTCATTCATTCCAAATATGCCCATCTCAGCTGAGCAAGAGGGAACGCCCTACAAGATGGCTGTCTGCGGCCCTTACGTATCATGATGATGGAGGCCATCAGGTCCTCAATGTCCACGTCCGGTTTCTGCATTCCTCTCAGCTCCCCTAGGGAGTTGATGTCCAGCTCTTGCACAATCTTCTTGGTGTCTTGAACCACGGCAACTGTCTTGTAGACAGCCCTGGCGTGGGCCAACGTGTACTGCGGCAAAGCCTGTGATATCAAACGCACGCACGCACCCAAGTTTGAATTGTACCTCAAATGCACTGGTTTGTTTACTGATTGCTTTGATTGCTTTTTCCTGCCCAGCACTGTCTTTCATGATCCGTGCTTTGTGACAACTCACGAGACAAAACAACACAAACTCGTGTGACCGCTTGGTGGGATTCGAACCTGCAACCACCTACTTACAAGCGCACACTTCACTCTAATAACCTTGCTGAAGTGAGCTGTTTTGGCAACTGGCTCATCCGACCAACATGAACAAATATTGAACCCAAAACCACTTTCAGTGACGTCAAGCTCAACCATCACGCGCAGACTTGTACATTTTCTAGTCTCTGAATCTTCTTCAGCTACTGCTCTGCAATAATATTCTTATCTATTTTGCCAAAACCAGCAGGGTTTGAACTCAAGACCACTGGCAAAAAAGCCAGGCAATACCCCTAAAGGACCTGTAGTGTACATCTTCCTGAATTTTCGGATCTTGTAGCCACCTCTTGCAAACCGACTTGATTGCTGCCCAGGGACACCTTTGTCGAAACAAAGCTAAAATTGAATTTGAACCAGGGACCACTGGAAACAAAGGCAAGTACCATCACCATTGCGCTCTGCAGCACTTACGTACCTTCTTCAGTTTCTGTATCTTCTCCATTTGTTTGTGCACAATCTTGATCTGTTGCTCGGCGATGGCCTTGTCCTGGCCGATTTGAGATAGCAGCTTGACTGTGCCCTGGTAACAGGAACACATCCACAAGAGCGTTATGAGCACAACTGGTGTCTGTCTGTCTTGCATGGAAGGGATCTTTCGCTCCATACAGGTGATTAAGACAGAGTCAATTCTGACCACAAAAACGAGATGAGCACTAGCTTCTCATTCTCCGCGCAGAGAAAATTTCACGCCGTCCTGGGCGCAGAAATTTTGAATCATGCATGCTTGTAGAATATTCGAAATCAGATAGAATGAATATTGAATAATGTAATTCTACCAACAACCGTATAATTCAGTCAGTGTTCAGTGACTTGACGGCTCTGGAGCAGCGGCTGTCATGCGCATCCGGTACTGATATATAAAATCTGATTAATAAACTTCACAGCAAAATCTATGAGCAGCGCATACGTGGTTGCGTTTTTTTGGGCATGGAGCGATGTAAAATTCTCATTTAATGATTGTGCATTCAATTTGTTTGCGTATCGGCTTTGTTGACGTATCATTTTAGAATACAGACACAGATATGCAAAAAGCCCTACAAAAGTCGAACAAAACTTCGAGTTTTTCCCAGTTAGTCAAAGATGCATTCAACAACATGCCTGTACCATCCACATGCAGGCTTGGTACCACAAAGTAATGGCTTCCAATCCCGGTCACATGTCTACAGAGAGCGGCTACGGCTTCCATAGGTCCCTGTGTTATTTCTAGCCGCAGCCACTCCCATTCGACTCCAGCCATCCACTTACCTCTTTCCTCTCCTCCAACACCACCAGCTCGTGTTCCAGTTGCTTCTGCAGCTTGCTGGCCAGCTGGTTCTCCTTGTTGATGTGCTCCAGGGCCCCCGTCACCATGGTGTGCTCCTCCTGGATCTTCTGCTGCCGCTGGTGGTACATGGACAGGAACCTGCGCGGCAGGCAGAAAGGGGTCAGTGAGGGTGAAGATGTGGATTTTAAAAAATCCCAAACTCATTCTCGGGGTCTGTTTGGGCCTGTTTGTTTCTCAATCAGTGGCCCCAATGCTGGTTTGGTTCATCCTTGGGTGGGTCCTGGCTTCAGTGAACCCACGACGGATTACTGATTATGATCCGGATCTCTGTGAAACAAACAGGCCCTTTATTTCAAACAGATCTTGATCTAGATCAGTTATCCCCAAACTGGTCGCTCTGGGGCCAATTTCACAGAGCTGCTTACGCACAGAATTTGCCTAAGCACAAAAAACCTTGCTTAATAAACAAAGGTTACCAGCTCACTCTATCTGATTGTCATGCTAACCAAAAGACAGAAAAATACCATTCCAAAACAATATACATTACAAGACGTTTTGGCTGGTAACCGGATTTGTCAAGCAAGGTTTTTTCATGCTGAAACAAATGTTTCATTTAAGCAGCGCTATGAAATTGGCCCCATTCATCAGGCAGGTTCTGGTGTCAGTGAACCAATGGATTCGCCCCTGATCACGATCCGAATCCGCATGAAACATACAGTCCCTAGGTAACTGGCTTGACGCATTTACATGGAATGCGTCAACGACTGGAAGTGGTGTACTTAGAAATGTTTCATTTTTACAGTCTATTTATAATTTGATGTTTATAGTTATGAATATAAAAGCCAATCTCTCCTTGTAAAGAACCCTGCCTTTGTCCATTGTCATTCATAAGGGTCGCAGCGCAGGTTAAATTATTTCATTTCAACTTCTGAAAAACATGATTTGCTTTCCAATTTGCAGTGAAAGGAATCCCTTTTTAAATAGATTGATAACCCCAGTTCAACATTTCAAAACAAAACATAGGGATGCAGTTAAATAGAGGAATCAGACTTTTTTAAGAGTCAGTTGAGTTTTTCAACAGCGCATGTCCACAATAAAGTGTGTCTCGGGTCTTTCCAGAACAGAATACGCCTGCTTAAGGTTGGACTTATGAGCTTGGCCGTATGTCGATTTACACATCATAGTGCAAAAACATGTTCAGCTTGCATGCTTTGTTCTCAAATGAAGCTTGTGCTTTCTAAATACCCAACTGGCTTATTATCCAAGGTTTTTGGGACGTGTTGATGAGGCAACTTCAAGACAAGAGAGTCCCCATTGGTAGCCCCCTGCTCAACATCACAGAGACGAGGTTGGTTTCGCATACTTGCCAACCTGTCGTACTCCTTCCTGAGGTCAGGCATCACCACATAATAGATTAGAATTGTAAATGAACTAAGGGCTCATTTAAGTACCTTTTAATCTACTGTGTTGTAATGCCTGACCTCAGGAAAGAGTACAGCAGGTTGGCAGGTCTGGTTTAGATAACAATCAGGGCCAATATCATTGGAGCACCTAGGCACTAAACATTGCTTTAATGGCAGACTTTTATTTAAAGCCAAATTGAACAGGGAGCCAGTCTTAAGCCACGTACTTCATATGGCGCTCTGGTTGGTACCCCACTTCCATGCTGAGCATATGTTCTACGTGCTTAGCATATTTCTGGAATTGGGCCTCCTAGGTCAAAGGGCAAGGGGACTGACCTCTCCACAAACTTCTCGTAGGTGGTATTGGTCAGGTGGTTGTACTGTCCGGCTCCTTTCTCTTCTCCGTCCAGCTGGCGGATGGCCAGGTGCATGGTGGCCAACAGGTGGGCCAGGTTCTCCTTCTGGATGTGGTTAAGGGTCTCAACGCCTGTAAGGGACAGACGGTAATTACAGTGGATAATTACAGAGCTGAAAGGAAAGAGTACCTGTGGTTGAATGAATTGTCAGCAAGTGTGACGAGTGGAGCTTAAAACAAAATGAGTTTCATTAATGATGTTTCAAAAAGGGGAAAGACTTGTGGATGAACCAAGAATCGAGCGTGTAAGCAGGATCAGATGTGGATGTCAAAAGTCAACAATTTTTCAGGAGTTTACATGGATCGCCTTTGAGATCAGCATAACCCTTTGGTACATATGTGGAGTTCAAGATTAACAGATATCAGCAAAAGTCCTTTTTCTTTTGCTTGATATGCCAAACCAATCTGGTACATATCCGAAACGGAGGACAGAGATTTCGCCAAAGTATGAGAAATGACTCGAGTCGACTTTTATTAAGCATGCTAAATACAGCCCATCAAGTTATTCACTTGGTTATTTCACTGATGAGACAGCACATCTCTTCCTGGATCAGTTTTGGTACCAGTAAAACTGAAAGTTAGCGACCCTAGTTTGGTGCGATGTTCTGAGCCGTTGTTCTTTGTATATGTGACTCAGTTGACACCATATGAAGCACGTGTACGCATGCTTCGTATTGTGTCAATGCAAGAACGTTGTACTGTAACTGCAGTTTTTGTGAAACTCGGGTTTTTTGTGAATTTGGATTCAGATTTACCTCAAGATTATTACAGGTACATTTCACTGAAAAACAGCCAGCGCACAATGATGACATAATTGGTGAATGCTTAAATGTCGTATCTTTATTACAGGCCTTTGCATTCATGCTAAAACGTGCGCTCAACGCAAGCTGAAAACAGTCCTGTTGGTGCAAAAAGTCATCTCTCAAATTGATCAAAATATTTTCCCAATATGCAATATAAAATTGTTTACTTTTGCCACTTTTTCAAGGCAACTGATCACAATATAAAACTAAACCTACACCGTTCAATTATATGATAAAGAATGCACCGATCTAAGTAAACAATTTGAGAAACAAACGTAACTTTTGCAGAAAATACAAACATATAGTATATTGCACCGTTTACAACTGATTCAGATGCTCACTGAAATCTTTAATAACGGGCTTTAGTAATGCGAGGGAAATTTTTCTCCAACCTGAGAGGGTTTGGAGCTTCCATACTAATAATTTATGACGTGAGATTTATCGCCTACAAACTTTAAATGGGCCTAAATGGTGTTCTACATGCAAAAATGTCGTATCTCAATGAGTTACGACATTTTGACCAGACTATGCATTGCATGTCGTTTAAGCAAATATGTCCTGTTGATTTTGTTCCTTTTGAAGTTCATTTATGTAAAATTAAGCAAGACACTGAAGCCTACAATGAAAGAAGCATGTTTGTAAATTCGTTATCTGCCTAAAGTTCCACTTTCCTGTGATTTAATTCAGAAAAATTTACCGTGAGGCGTTTTTCTCCAAACTACTTGAAAGTGAGATAAAGATGATTTTGCACTGACACAGCAATATGTTGTCAACTGAGGCATTGCCTCTTAAAATGCATGGTTCACAAGTTCCACCCATGACTGATGCTGACACCAGTGGTGGCTGAGGCAACTCTTGTTTACAATAAAGTCAACTAGTCAACTAAGGCTTCCACTCATTGTTGAGATGGAAGAGCACGTGGTCCACAAG